>SNQJ01S0096536.1:61453-77136 GCA_010110895.2 Picea sitchensis | reverse complement strand
ACTTCCCTCTTACAAAAAAATCATTAGTTAGCATTTGACATTTACTCAATACTCATTGCTATAATTAACAATAAGTTAGATGTGAATACATATCAACAACATATATTAACAATATATCATCAACAAATAATCTCCACAAGGAACACAAGATGTATGTACAATTTTTCTTTTTATTATGGACTTCAATCCGGGGTTTTTTCAGCAACAACTGAATAGAGTACAACTCTACAAGAGAACCATATCTATATGAAATAATCATCTTACATTCTCAGCACCAACTGAGATGAGGCAACAATCCTCAACATATATCAATTTGTACCATAAACAAGTGCATCAACCATGCACCAACCTGTGCCAAACAACATGTAATCAACCTGTACCATACACAAGTGCATCCAACCATGTATCAAGTATATACCAATCATGTGTAAACTAATCATCAACAATGATTCATCAATATGTACCAACATCATCAACTATAGACCTCATGTATGAGCCAACTCATCAACTGCTTGTCTCAACCATGACTAGTTTTGGATTAGTCAACAACCCTAACTTGAAATAATCATAACTATGTACCTGTATTGAATAAATATCTAAAACTGATACATAATTTCATTCAATGTACTTTATGCAATTCCTCCAGTTGTCACTTCTTGGAACCTCTCAGAAAATGAGTTGTAGAAATAATGGCATACCTTGTTGAATTATGGCTTATTCTAGAGAGCGACCTTGTAGAGAGTTCCCTGCATGAAATATTTGTTGAATAGATCTGAAACTATTACAAAGAATACTAAATAATTTAATATAATCAACACAATTTTTCTCACTGAATTTGGATCTGTTATGAATACGTTATGACGTTTTTACCCGAAACACATGTTTTAGACTAGTTTCAGGACTAGCCACAAACCCTATTTTCCACGGAGTGCATATCCAAAAATTAAACGACCCACAAGATGAATTTTTTACCACATATACTTGGATATGTTTCCTCAATGGAATATCAATTTCATGGTCTGAATCATTATAGAAAAAAAATTATTGTGAAAATGGTGAGATGACCTATAAATAGCATACCTTAGAAAGAATCATGAAAATAATTTATCCTCCCTTGAATTTTTTCCCTCTTTTCTTCACCTTCCCTCTGAAATTCATCTTATATATCCTTTGTTTACCTCAATCACCTATATATATTCAATATTCTCAAGTGTTCCACACCAAAAATTCTCAATAAGCTCTCACAAGAAGCTCTCCACCAATACTCCAAAAGATATTCTCACAATAAGCTCTCCATTGATCCACAAAAAGGATGATCTAGAAGAGACCATTGCTATCTTATTTATACTTTCATCCTCTAGGTCACCTAACCCATTTATAGGTCACTTAACCTATTTTCCTTATTTTAGGGTTAACCACTTTCCATAAATAGAAAGTTCTCCAATACTTTATCATTTAAATATTCCTTCTTGATATTGTCACCTTACTTTATCATTTCTTGATTTTGTCACTTCTCTTTATTATTTAAATAATCCACCTTGACTTTGTCACTTTACTTTATCATTTAAATAATGATTTCTTCTTTTAGGTCACTTTGACTTATTTGACCTTGGGGACTTCAAGCCTTCATGTGGGGGTCTTTCATCTTCGTAAGACCATAACTCTCAAACCATGAGGAGTTATGTGACATTACACATACCACCTAAAATGGCATGACAAGCACTATCCATCTAGAATATTTTCACCAACAATTTTCTCAATCTTCATCTCATTATTCGACATACAATAATGGGTCCTCCAACCATTCTTCTAGGATAACTCAATCTGCAAAGCGTATTCACGTGAGGGATTTCACCATAAGGAGACCACTTTGGAGTTCATCCATTTCTGCACCTTATCAATAATGATAAGACAATAATGATAGTATAGGTCCTCCAACCATTCTTCTAGGATAACTCAATCTGCAAAGCATCTTCCTGTGAGGGCTTTCACCATAAGGGGACCACTTTGGAGTTCATCCATTTGTGCACCTTATCAATCATGATAAGACAATAATGAGTCATCTATACATTTTTCCAACAATGCATCATATACCAATGAAACCACATTGATCCATCTTCATCACATGTCAATGAAAACTCATTGATCCATCTTCATCATATCAATGACAACTCATTGATCCATCTTCATATATGCATTCTCATCAAGGAAAATGCATATTACATTACATCAATCATCAATGAATCAATCCTTTGGCATCAATCACTCACTTGACATCAATCAATCAAACCATTGACATCAATGACAACATGATCCAACAATATCCCCCTTTGGCCTTGATGACAATACCAATATTGATGTCAACACCAATTACCAATTATCGATGTCAACATGTAGATAAGGCATGCTCTACATCAATAGTCAACGTGACTATCTCTCCCAATCAATAATCATCAATCACATCAATGTGACTATCTCTACCCCTTTCACATTAATGGAAAAGGGCCATTTTCCTCTTGGGGCTGCTCCCCCTGCTTGAGCTTTCCTTGGGGCTGCTCCCCCTATCTGAGTTCCTTCGATCTTCCTCTGAATAATCTCTCCCATTTTTAACAAGGGATATCACTCTGATATAATGCTGAAAATACATCGAACATACTCCCCCTGTGACCATCGCTCCTCCTGGAATCATGCTTCTGTTCACTTTGTTCAAATATAGGGCCCTTTTTCTAGGTATGCATCTGATAAATATCTCCTCCTAGAATCATGGGAAGAAGAATGACTCCCCCTATGGGTATTTCTCCCCCTATCTTCTCTTCAAGATCAACAAAATGCTACCATATACCAATCATTGGAACTGTTCATGCATCAAACTCATGTCATAACAACCATCATGAAACAACAGATATGTCAACAATAAAATAGAGAATCATGATTAAAATATCAACCAAGTACATCTTGTACCAAAATGTGTTCTCATCATGAACAACACCTATGTACATCAACCATGTACATCAACATCATGCAATGTGCCAAAAGATATCATGCATGGAATGTATCAATCATATCCCTCTATCAATATGCCAACATGTGCATCTACCAATATGCCAACCATGTGCATCTACCGATATTCCAACCATGTGCATATACCAATATGCCAACCACATGTCATATCACTCATGATATGTCTCCATCATGAACCAAGTGCCACAAATGCATATCAAACAAATGCCAATTGTTGTGCTAATTAAGTAGTATCAATGGTGTAGTTTCATAAATCATATGCCATCTATGAGTGTACCAAAAATGTACATTACCATGCACCAATACCACAAAATTATGAATCCCATATATGTATGCCAAATCCTCCATAAAACATGTGCCAATCAAACTGCTAGTAGGTGCCTCTAGCAATGTACTAGAAAAAAACCAATCATGCATCAACTATAGATCAACAATGATGTACAACATGATCACCTAATCAAATCACCAACCACATGTCCCAATGTGTAGCCCATCCATATGCTAAATGCATGCATCAAGATTTCCAACGAGTAATCTTCCAATTCATCATAAAGATATATCACATAAACAAGGTGTCATAACTTTACTATCATAACCAACATTGTTCTTCAATAGAAAATGCATCAATCCATACTCATAGGCTAGTGCCATGCACCCAAGATTTTATTTTACATCATCACCTTACATAATCCAATATACAATCATGAGAACCTACAACAAACAGGGTCAGAACCTAAAATAAACCATGTCATACCCTACATCACAGAGTTATACCATCACATCAAACTACAATCCCTGTGCATAGTCCTTTTCCTTAGGCTTCACCACATATACACGGCCTTCTACACAGACAAATCACGTATGTACGTGACCTATACAAGGTCATCCTATGTATGTACGCGACTGATACCACTATCACCCGCGTATGCCTTAGTAGATGACACTTTAGAACTTCCCTTCAGTCTTTCATTCTATTCTGGCTACTATGTCTTCTTCACCCACTTCTGTAGATGCCCTCGCTCTTCAGAACTTGATATCTGAGCATCCATATTTTCAAATATGTCTCCCTTCCTTACTTCATTCCTTCTTCTATCCATGCTATGTGAAGTCCTCATCATGGACTTTCTTCTTGTGTTCCAACACTCCTGGGATTTGTGGCCAAATCCACTACAGTTGTAGCATCTAATGGTGTTACAATGAACAACAATGTGTCCTACTTGATCACATATCCAACACCTCATGGTGTTATAAAATCTTCCATTATATCTCATTTCATAAGATCTACATTCAAAATCTTTGTGACCATATACATTACATGAATAACAATTCCTATGAAAAATACTTTCATACCTTTGCCTTGGTGTCCCAAGAATAGCTTCTTGATGTCTTCCTTGCTTTGTTCTTTTGAGACTTTCTTTGCCTTGTGTAGATGGTTGTTTTTCAACATTGTCTTCCTTCTTTGATGGAATTACTTCATGCTTCTTTGAGGTTCTTTCTTCAGCATATGTAGGTTCCTTTTTCTATCCAAGACTTGCTTTATCATATGGTGATCTTTGACTTTCCAAGATCTCATCCAAGATTAGTGATCTATTCAAGAATTTATTTGACTTCTCAACTTTCTTTCTAAGATCAACAATTTCAGCTTCTAACTTACAACATGACTCTTCCTTTTCTTTTATTTGATTCTTCAATAGTTCCTCTATCCTTTTGGATTCTTCAATTTGGGTCTTGAGATGGAAAATAGTTTCAAAACTTTTTCTAATCTCATCATCTACATTCATATCTTCTTTTCCATTCTTTAGTCTTGTGATCTCTTCTTCCTTTTCTTCCAATTGATTCTTATCGCTTTCTTCTTGTTATTTGAGCATTCCTTTTAACTTCAAGATGTTCCTTTGACTCCTCCTAAGAAACTTCTTAGTGTTATTCGAAATATAGTTATAGTCTATATAATAATGATCACTACTATATCTATATAAACCTTCTTCAACTTCCTTTTGAAGTTCTAATAGATCTTATTCTATTCTTTCCATGGGATAACTTCCATCAAAATTGTTTGAAAACACATGTATTCCAATAGAGGATGAACACCTTCAGTAATCACTCACATAACCAAATCAAAGATCAACACACCAATGTCTTCATGTGGTAAAACCCGTATGAGGAAACATCCACGGCCCCATCCAACACGACCACTTGGAGCAGTTTATTAATGCAAAGAAAAATATTACAGAGAGATTTTACAAGAGAGTTTCTCACAATCGATCATCAACAAATGACCCTCCATGCTCTTTAAATATAGATCATGGACCAATCAGGTGTTAATCCATGGATCAATGATTGTTAAGATCGAGGAGAGTATGAACCGTCGGATCACTCTATGTTGGGAACATATCGTGACCGTCGGATTTCCTAACTACAAATGCATACTAATGCATAATAAAGAAACAAACTAAGAAAAAAACTTTTACCTAACGACATATTAGACCAAGTATATCTTAACTAACTCCTACGTGTCTAAATATCCTAACAAAAATTTACATCAACTATTTCTAGATCTTCTTCTTCACTTGAGAAATATTCAACATCCTCACATTTTGAATCATTCCAATCAAGATTCTTTGAAGATTCTATATATTCATTTGAAATAATTTTGGGATATTCATTTGTGCTATCTTCACTTGAAATGTTTTCAAGATCACATGTAGAAATAATACAATCAAGGGTTTTTGGAGATTCTTTACTCATTGTTGTCATTAATAATCAATTATATGTTAATACATATCARCAACATATACCGKCAATATATCATCCACAAATAATCTCCACAAGGAACACAAGGACCACAAGATGTATGTACAATTTTTCCTTTTATTATGGACTTCAATCCAAGGGTTTTTCAGCAACAACTGAATAGAGTACAACTCTACAAGAGCACCAGATCTATATGAAAGAMTCAACTTACATTCTCAACACCAACTGAGATGAGACAACAATCCTCAACATATATCAATCTGTGCCATAAACAAGTGCATCAACCATGCACCAACCTGTGCCAAACAACATGTAATCAGCCTGTATCATACACAAGTGCATCCAACCATGTACCAAGTATATACCAATCATGTTTCAACTACTCATAAAAAAATTCTCATCAATATGTACCAACATCATCAACTATAGACCTCATGTATGAGCCAACTCATCAACTGCTTATCTCAACCATGACTAGTTTTGGATTAGTCAACAACCCTAACTTGAAAGAATTATAAATTTGTACCTATAATGAATAAATATATAAAACTGATATACAATGTTATTCAATGTGTTTTAATCAATTCCTCCAGTTTTCACTTCTTGGAACCTCTCAAAAAAGGAGTTATCGCAATAATGACATACCTTGCTAAATTCTGGATTATTCTAGAGAGAGACCTTGTAGAACGTGCCCCACATGGAATATTTTTTCAATAGATATAAAACTATAAAAAAGAATACTAAATATTGTAATCTAACCAAAACAATTGGTCTCACTGAATTTGGATATGTTATGAAGAAGTTATGACGTTTTTACCCGAAACACCTGCTTTAGACTAGTTTCAGGACTAGCCACAAACCCTATTTTTCACGGAGTGTATCTCCCAAAATACAAGGACCCACAAGATAAATGTTTTACTACATATACTTGGATATGTTTCCTCAATGGAATATAAATATCACAGTCTGAATCATTATAGAAAACAATTTATTGCAAAAATGGTGAGATGACCTGTAAATAACATACCTTAGAAAGCATCATGAAAATAATTTATCCTCCCTTGAATTTCGGCCATCTTTTCTTCACCTTCCCTCTGAAATTCGGCTTAGATATCCTTTGGTTACCTCATTCACCTATAGATATTCAATATTCTCAAGTTTTCCACACCAAAAATTCTCAAGAAGCTCTCACACGAAGCTCTCCACCAATACTCCAAAAGATATTCTCACAAGAAGCTCTCCATTGATCCACAAAAAGGATGATCTACAAGACACCATTTCTATCTTATTTATACTTTCATCCTCTAGGTCACTTAACCCAGTTTTAGGTCACTTAACCCATTTCTAGGTTACTTAACCTATTTTCCTTATTTTAGGGTTAACCACTTTCCATAAATAGAAAGTTCTCCAATACTTTATCATTTAAATATTCCTTCTTGATTTTGTCACCTTACTTTATCATTTCTTGATTTTGTCACTTCTCTTTATTTTAAATAATCCACCTTGACTTTGTCACTTTACTTTATCATTTAAATAATGATTTCTTATTTTAGTTCACTTTGACTTCTTTGACCTTGGGGGCTTCAAGCCTTCATGTGGGGGTACTTCATCTTCGTAAGGCCATAAATCTCAAACCATGAGGAGTTATGTGACATTCCACATACCACTAGAAATGGAATGAAAATAACTATCCATCTAGGATAGTTTCACCAATAATTTCCTTGATCTTCATCTCATTATTCCACATACAAGCATGGGTCCTCCAACCATTCTTCTAGGATAACGCAATCCACAAAGCGTCTTCCTGTGAGGGATTTCACCATAAGGGGACCACTTTGGAGTTCATCCATTTGTGCACCTTTTCAATAATGATAAGACAATAATGAGAGCATGGGTCCTCCAACCATTCTCCTAGGATAACTCAATCTGCAAAGCATCTTCCCATGAGGGATTTCACCATAAGGGGATCACTTTGGAGTTCATCCATTTGTGCACCTTATCAATCATGATAAGAAAATAATGATTCATATATACATTTTTCCACCAATGCATCATATACCAATGAATCCACATCAATCCATATTCATCATGTATCAATGAAAACTCATTGATCCATCTTCATCATATCAATGACAAATCATTGATCCATCTTCATATAGGCATTCTCATCAAGGATAGTACATATTACATTAGATCAATCATCAATCAATCAATCCTTTGGCATCAATAAATCACTTGACATCAATCAATGACATTAATCAATCAAACCATTGGCATCAATGACAACATGATACAACAAAAAGAATCCTTACATACACATTTTGTTGAACTAAGCAACCCAAAATGACTTGCACTTAGCCTTGCAAGTCGTTTAGACTTCGCTTCTACTACTTTCTACAATACATTCTTACTTATTTATACTTTTAAAATAAGGCCTAAACATGGGTAAAACCATGGGTTGACATCCCATAACCCATTACACAAACCCTAATGAACCCCTTCTTGGGTCCACAAAGCCMACAAAACAAGTGAGATCCACAATCTCAGCTCCGCCTTCCAAAAAGTGGTTAAACCTGACATAGATTTCCTAAAAACTTGGTCGAGGGCCAACAGGCCCCCAACACTCACCTGTGACTCATCCCAAGTCACTCGAGTCTAGGAAACGTTGCTTCAAAGGCCTCACGATTCACTTGAGTGGCCTCAAATTGCTGCTTCTCCTGAGCCTCCTGCTCAACAAGATCTTGAATCATCTTCTCTGTAACAAGCCCTTCCAGGTGTTGTTCCACTATCGCAACCACCTAGTCCATTTTCGATCCTTGTCCTTCAATTTCTTCGAACACCTTGTAAGCTTCATCCTGGACATGTTGCAGCTTCTTCAGGGCTTCTGTAGCCTTTTCTTTTTATTCTTGAACTTTTTGAAGTCGAGCCTCTATTGCATCTGTTAATGTTCTCAATTGGGTAGGCTCATCCCCCAATTCTACAGTCTCCGACGATGAAATCATAATAGGTAATGCACAGATCAATTGAATATCTTGTTGTATCTCCTTCAGCTCCTCCTCAACCCTTCCATACAAATCCTCTTGCTTCACTCCATATCTTTGCAAGAGATCTTTCGATGCATCCTCCATCGCTCCGCGGACTAGACCGATATCATCCTATGTAAGTGTGGCCTCTAGCTGGGGATTACTAATGCAGGTCTTCTTTCTTGCCAAAGGTTTATGCAAAGAAACCTTCCTCCTTCATGGTGTTTCTATTTCAGTAAGGGGATCTTTCAGTGGTGTATCTTCGCCTTCTCCTTAATTTTCTCCTTCTTCCCCTTCTCCTTGTCCATCTGCTTGATCTTATCCTCCTCCTCTTCCTATGGGTGAGCCAGATCCACTTTCTTCCGAGGCGTTGTCCTCCTCATCAGTCTTTGTATTCTGAACTTCTTCCTTTTTCTTCTTCTTCTTCGCACTGGACTGTCCTACATGCTCAAACTGGGTGAAGAAGGGGCTTCCTATAATGTTAGCATCAGAGAGTTTGGAATCATTGACAGGTGTCTGAAACTCATCCAACCATTCATTCATGATCTGCTCCATGTCTTCATTGGTCAGCTTGTAATAAGATTGTAGCTCCTCCTTGCTCTCATCTCTATGCACAATTATACATATAAAATGAAGATCCGCGCAAAACTTGGCTATTGGTCTGTGTTTGTGCAATGTGCACAGTGTCATGCACGGGAATGACTCAATGGAAACCTTTAGCTACTGATAGTATGCATGGAGCACAATGTTCGACTTCCATTTCTTCGACATGTCATTGGTGTACCACAAGGTTGAGAACCTGGCGGCCAACAACTTCGACGGTTTGATCTCTGGGAAGGTGTCTCCTTCCAACATTTACCAAGAGACAAATGAAATCAATACGAGAAGCCATATAAATTTGAACTCATATCCATGATCCTGAGCTTCGTGGAAATATTTCTCGATCTCATTAATGTGGTAACTCACCCAATTCATCTGCATCCCCTCCACGCATTTTCTTGCGAGTTCCACCATGAACCCGGTGACCTATGTGGGGTGATTGTTTCTTACGATCTTGCCAACTATGAGTTTGAAAGAGAGGCACACTACACCATCCTAGATAGAGGCTACTTTGTAGCCTTGCTTTCCCTTCTCGACATCACCATAAGCCTCCTTAATGCATTTTGATAGGGAGTGATCCAAGGTCTTCCCTGGGTAAAAATGCTAAGGTTCATTTCCCTGTATGATCAATCCTATAATCCAGTGGATTAGCGTCAGGTCCATATTAATCTATCGTTCAAGCCATAGGTATCCACCATGGTAGCACGAAAAGAATATTTTAACACAAGCATTAACCTCCTCATGTCAGCCAAAATGGGGAATCTTCATCACATTAAGTATCGAGAAATATGTCAGCTCCTTAATCCATGGCTGGGAGACCATGTGAGGCTTTTTCCCAGTGGTATTCATCAAATATCTATGAGATGCGAGCGAGACATAGTTATTTCTATCTCTAAGGTTGAAATCACTATTCTTCAGTAATGGGATCTGTCCCAACTGACTTCCCACTACAGGTATTCCCTTTGGAATGTAGGTGGTAATCAATGTGTACTTTAAGTCCTGTGGGATGATGTTATGGTTAACCATGCCAGCCAAGGGCGGGATATAATCTCGTAAGATTGACGTGATCTACTTCACATTCACCATATCTCCGCAATGCTTACTTTGCTTCTCGGTCATGGGGTTAGTATGGCTAGAAATGTTGTCCATCCGAAGGGGAAACCTGCAGTCCCTTGGTCGATGATGCCTATACTCCTTCAAACATAGATTTATTATCCATAGACTTCTTAAGAACCTCCTCAATGAACTTCTCTAACTCAGTGCGCTCGACCGACATTCTCACTGTTAACAAATAGGTCGTGGTAGGTGAGTGGATAAGCGGGATAGACAAATGGACAACGACGTCTAAGAAAACAGATCGAAACACAATCACTTCTCTTCTTGTCTCAGATAATAACGGGCAGAAAAAAGTGGTCCCGATGCAGTGTTCGATGGGTTAAATAAGTGAGCGTCATAATAGATTCCTCCAACAGGTAGGAATGCTTTCATCGATGTGAATTTGTGCATTATGGCATTTCCACAACGTTCCAAACACGGTCTATTCACCCACAAATGTGTTTCCTAGTTGTTATAGAGCATCGTTGTAACGGTCGGGGTGCCTCCAACGGTCATATAACTTCTCCAGGGAGAAGTCCCATTCTTCGCGGTTCTATTGTTCCAACGAGGTTCAAATCCTACAAATCTGCCTCCTGCAAAGTCTTCCATTTGTTCTCTGTAAATTCTTATAGCTTTTCCAACTTGGCCTTCTTCTTACTAATATTCCTTTCCTTCTTTCCTGTGATTTGAGTCTCTCTAACTATTTCTGGAATTCTCTTTCCATTCCTATTCTTATCTTCTCCTGGCGTAGCGACTTCGCACTATTGATGTGCTCTCAAAGGGTTCAAATTTAATACCTCTTCTCTTATTAAGTACAGGTTGGGTATTCTTCTTTCTTGCATGGATAGGTCCTTCAAACCTTCTTGCATTCTTTCAACCTCGACATCTAATTCTCTTGTCTTCTGTTGCTTCGACCTATCTTCTCGTTCTTCTATTAGTTGGTCTATTTTTCTAGCTATGAAATCCCTTAGTTCTTGTTTTTTTCTTTTCTGTAGCTTCTTCCTCTACTTTCCTTCTAATCTGATACTCCTCGATCCAAGTCTTTCCTAACAAAAGTGGGAACCATATGCTATTCTGAACAAACTTAATAACTTCAAATTCCTCTTCAGTCGATGTTCCGTGGATGATAACAAGTACATTAGTAACTCTTCCGCATAGGGTTATCATCTTTCCTTTAAACAAGCCTATCCTTCCTAATGAAGGTACCATAGTAGGATTTCCCAAAATTCCTCAAGTGTGTTCTGTCATAATATTTACTTGTGTTTCCTCATCCAAGAGACAGTCTATGTCGAAGTCTCCTATTCTTGCATTTATGTGTTGTTTTACCTTTAAGATTTTAGGTAAACTGACATCCTTGTGATCATTCATCGTTTCTTTCAATTGTGATAACATAGTTTGAGATTTMTCTAATTCTTTCTCTTGATGATTCTCTAACATGCTCTTATTCTCTTGACTTTCTTCATAGTTTTATTTTCTCATGTTCATTTGTTCAACTTTAGCAATCATCTTTCGACATTCCTCAACTTCATGACGAACAATTTTACAACAAATACAAACGGGGCCTATACCAGGGCATTCCTTAGCAAGATGTCCCAGTCTTCAGCAGTTATAACATAGTGTCAATCCTCTCTTTCTCTTGTAATTTCCCCCACTTCTCATGTACTGTGCACTAGGATCACAGTGCTGGACCTGCAATCTACAAAAGTTCTTTCTAGGTTCCTGCATCCAGTTATTAGTCCAAAAATTCTTTCTATGCATAAGAATAACATATCTTTCTTTATTTATTTCAAATTTATTTAGATCAACTCTTTCTTCCAACTGCACCCTAGCTTTCAGAATAGGACAAAATCTATTAAACATACCTAAATTCATGCTTTCGAAAAAAAAAAGTTCTCTTATCAAAGCGCAAAACTTTACCTCTTTCAAGATCTTACCTCTTTTATTCAGATCATGTTTCTTTCTTAGCATAGAGATTTGCAATTCAAGTAGAATACTGCACACCACATCAACAGATCTACGCACAAAGCTTCTCTTTCCTTTACTTCAGTTCCCAACAATCACAATTTCATTCCTGGCAATGGAACCATTTGTTGGCACAGGGGAAGACCCAGGGTTCAATGCTTCAACAATGCACCAACAAAACCCTAACTACCGACCATTTTGGAAACACCTGAGAAGAAGACTAAGTCTCACCCGAGGTAGAGGTGTGGGGGGGTTACAAGACTCAGATGTTTGTAACCAAGCTAGGACACAAATCTGTGATTAAAACACTTTGTAGAGTATTCTATTAACACATACAATATAATAATCATTAACTCATTAGCTTCATTAAAATCAAAAAACAAACCCTAAGGTAGATCGACACAGTAACAATAAATATTAAGTACTTCTATTGACAAAATGTCCTCAGACACATAATTTTTTTAATAAGGAAAAAGTGATTACAATCTGAAATTCATAATCTACTCCCTAACCTCACTTGAAGAAGGAACTAGTTTATATATCTTAACTCTAAACTAAAAACTAGGAGAACAAACAATCACATAATCACATGAGTATGATAGGTGTCCTTTACATAGAAGCTACGTGTCCTTATCCTAACATACTAGAAAAAAATATTTTCTAAAAGAATTTATACTACAAAATACTTAGACTATAGAACTTTAGGATTACGAGGCTAACAATCCCCCCTTTAATTTGGAAGTTCATTTTTACAAAGACCAAGTTCATCTCTGAACTTAGTGAACTTTATTCTACCAAGAGGTTTGGTAAAAATATCTGAAGTTTGATCTTCAGATGGACAGAACTGAGGCTTGATGATGTCTTTGATGATGAGTGATATGATTGATCTGAAAATAGTGGGCTGACTTGTTATGCTATGCAAGCACCCTCTACTTCATTAAAATGAAACTTTACAGAACCTTGCTCCATGTGTTAAAATATGCAAGATAGATTATGTGCCAAGTTTATGCTTCTTATTTTAAATGTTCATGTGTGAGGATATGTTCTTTTAAATGGTTAAGTATGTGCTTTAAATAAATACACAATAAATATAAATTGCATCAAATAAACCATCAAACTCACAACAATAATAAGATGATAAAGGAGTTCACCCCTCTCTGGGCTACATCTCCTTGAGCCTCCATCAATGGACTTGGCTCTCTGGGATTAATTTGTCAAAAATTATTTTAAAAGATGCTGCTCAACTCCAATGGAAATTCTGATTGTACCATTGGGTTCAGAATACATAAAAACCCTAGAAATGAATAATAAAACTCTGAAAACGGATCATGGCTCATCCAGGCATGACCTCTTTTACATGTGGACTTAAGCTTCTCTGAGCTTCTCTTTGGAAAAAACACTTGTAAAAGTCCTCAAATGGATCTGAAACCTATCCCAAAGTGTTCAGAGCATATTAATTAGCCAAAAATGATTATTCAATCACAGAAAAACAAACAATGGCTCATCTAAGCATGACCTCAAACAATGAGGGCTTCAAGCTCCCTCGAGCTCTCTGAAACTTCAATGGTTAAAAACCTGCAAAAGAAGTCTTCAATGATTTTGAAAACAGTGCCAATGGATTTAGAACATCCAGAAACCCCTAGCTAGGCATTTACGACACCTCATTTGGCCAAAAAATGAAGAAGATAGGCCTCCTTCCATTTTCCTCCTTCAAGCTTGTTGTCTCTGGTTCGCCAAAACGCACCTCTGTACGTTCAACCTAGCTCACGCACGTTTTTACGTGATTAAACCCAACATCGGACACAACCACATAACTGTGAAAAATATAGGATGGTTAGGGCACACCCAACCCCTAACCGCCAAGGTCACAGTCACAAGGTCACCATGTGACCACACGCTCATATAAAAAAGGCTCTGTTTACATTGGTGAATAAAACAATGACAAATGGCGAGCCGTTTTGTACAACCGTTGAAACCAACCCAACTCCCCACGTGCTCCGTAGCAAGTTCATATGTAATGGGTTGTGTGACCGGGGGCTTAACCATTTGAAATACGTAAACCCGCATGCGTTTGTTTAACTGTGGTCATATGTATAAATGTATGCGACCGGGGACTGGGTCTAAGCCCTAACCCCGATGCGCCCCAAATCAAACTTTAATTCAATTCAAATAAATAAAAAACCATTTGTATAAAAAGAACTAATGCGTGGTTTGCTGGCAGGGTAGACTTTGTTAAAGCTGGCATGGTGGGAGGAGGTCCGGAGTTCGATCCCCACGGACTCCATTATATTTTAAACAACCAACCAATTACAACGGTGCCACGTGGCATCCCATGACTGGGCCATGTGGCACCACACCATTTGTCCATTAAATACCATGTGTCACATCATGATTCAACCACATATGCCAATAATTGAATGCCAGATCACCAACTGCCATGTCATCGTACGGCCTTTTCCACGTCAGCCTGTACGGACTGTACAGTCAGCACAATGTTTTTTACCTATTTGGCAATTCGAAAAGATCGTGATATCTCTCTCATCCGATGTTCATTTGAACCCAAATGAGTTGCATTGGGTTCATGACGATGAGGGCTATGCTCCTGTTTTTTTTGAGGCAATTCTGAGAACTTTTATTTTTGAGCTAAATTTTGGCCCCTAGTCCAGATTTTGATCATGCCTTCCCACTAAAAGGATTTTGGACCCACAAAATCTTATGATTATCTGTCTGAGCTTCAATAATCTTCTTCTTTCAAGTTCTATCAACTGATTCTACTTGAAAAGTCTTTTTGACAATCACTTGGATACTTTGACATGCCTTGCACTGCAACTGACTATGTCCCTCAACCACTATTCTTTGGCTGCTATTGACCCACTGTTCTCTTTGTGCTTGGAAGACTTCCAACCTTCCCACTAAGAATCAAGTCCCTCTTGTGAACTCTTTGGCATAAAAAAAATCAACTCTCCAATGGTTGCAAAAACTTTCTCGCGACATCTTGTTACAAGCCACCTAGATACCTTGGCATTCACCTTTATCGCCTCTTTGAGGAGGTGAATTTGAAGAGTTACAAGATCTCCTTTGAATACCAACAATAGTGTTCTTTTCCTCATCGCTGTCACAACTCTTTCGTTTCACACATTTTCATTCATCTTGAACACAAGCCTTGCATGCTGGAGGGATTGAACTTTCAACAAAAGTTCTTGAACTTTCACCTTTATAGCCTTCTTGAGG
>SNQJ01S0096536.1:29482-56452 GCA_010110895.2 Picea sitchensis | reverse complement strand
CATGTGTTGAAAATTTACAAACTTTTCAAAAGCTTCAGACTTTTCCTTTAAAAAGTATACCCATGTCATTCTAGTGTGGTCATCAATGAAAAATATAAAGTATCGACATCCTCCAAAAGAAGATTCCATTGGACCACATATATCACTATGAATCAACTCCAAATACTTTGTTGCTCGCCATGAGCTAGTTGGAAAAGCCTATCCTTTTTGGTTGCCTAAAATACAAGCTTCACACTTGGAATTTTCTTTCTTGAAAGTTGGTAAACCCTTCACCAAATATTGGGACTTAAGTTTCAATAGACTTTCAAAGTTTAAGTGATCAAATAAAAAATGCCATAATCTGAATGAAGACATTTCGGAATTCACTCTTGCTACAACTTCTTCCTTTCTTTGGATGACTCTCCCATTCATTCTTAGTAACTTCCCATATTCATATATAGTTGTTATTGTTTTCAAGTTATCCTTCACGGATATAATCTTCACCAAACCATCTTGCATGACAGTTTGATGTCCAAATTGTCTGATTGTGACTAAGGATAACAAAGTTTTCTTAAAAGATGGTACATACAAAACATTTGAAATCCATTTTTCACCAATTCCAGGGAGAAAAAAATTCACTTAACCTTTTCCTTGAGGTATATGAGTTGTATCATCAGATAAATAAATGGGATTTATTTTAACATATTTATAATTCCAAAAATAGTCTCTACGATAAGTCATATGTTAAGTAGCCCCTGTGTCCAATATGCAATCATTTTCAAATGAATCTACATGCTGAACTGGTGAAAAAACATATTCATATTCATCATCCTGATAATTTTGATCTTCTGCATATTGCGTTGATTGTTGAGAGTTAGAATTTGATGTCTTCTTGAACTTTGGCAATTGATCATTGTTGGTAAGATAATTTGATGCATAATGGCCCATCTTTAAGGATCTTTTACATCTTACTTGACTGAAATTTCTACCTCTTCCTAACCGTGCATTACTATTGTGATTATTACTTTGAAAACTTTGTTGATGAAAAGTGTTACGACCTCTACCTTGACCACGACCTCGATTAGAAGACTGATTCTGAAAATTTTGAGAATTTGATTTTCGTCTTCCTTTATAACTTTCAACTTTAGTGTAAAGAAGATCTTCTCCTGATTGTTTTTATTTTCCAAAGGATTTACTATGTTGAGCCAACAATTCACTAAGAGAATCAAAAGTTATAGTTGATAATTTATCAGTTATTTGCAAAGTCTCAAGAAAATGATTATAAGATGGAGGCAAGCCATTTATTACAATGGATACTAGAAAACTATCTTCAAGTTTAGAAAAACTGCCTTTGATGATTTCCATATGAATGTTCTTAATCCTTGAAATGTATTCTAATACATCACCATTGTCTGCTAATATTTGTTTAAGAAATTTCATTTGTAGATCATCTCTTTGAGATGCAACAAGAGTATCAAACAACTTCTTTAATAGATTCCAAGCAGACCATGCATGTTTGGAAATTCTCAATATGAACAAACATCTGTTCAGTTACAGAAGAACGTAGAAAAGAAAATTCTTTTTCATCTTTCAAATTCCATTTGGCTAAAGAAGTAGCGTCAGTGGACTTAGTTGGACTAGTATCACCATCACATATATCACGGCATAATTCATTATAGATCAAAGTGTTATGCATGTGCTGACTTCATGTTTTGTAATTCTTGGGTCCATCTAACTTATCTGATTCTGTGAATAGGTTGATTAATTTAGATAGGATGATAGATTGCCTTATTGCAAGAATTGCAAGTTAATGATGACACTACCACACTGGATAATCGTCAAAACACTAAAAGAGAGACAGAAGGCACCAGAAAGAAAGAGTACACAGTCCACGCAAGACTAACACTTTTAAGGGCTTGGCCTTGACCCTTTAAAAGTCTCGTTGGAAAAGAAATTTGAGAGAGTATTTCACTAGACTCTTCTCAACTTCTGAGCTTCAAGAATACAATCAAAACTTTCAAAATTTGTCCTTTTTACAAGAATTATAGTCCACTTTAAACAAATGAAAGGCTTCTCATAGAAAAAGGTGTTCTCAAAAATACAACATACCTTTGCAAAAAAAATTATGTCTTCACTTATCATTTCACTTTAAACAAATGAAAGATTGTATTTGCTTAAATGAAAGGCTGATTTCCTTACCATTCCATAAGAAAATCCGCAGTCACTGGAGGATGCGAGAAGTAGGTTCTTTCATTTCTTTAGGGAAGTTGATCTCTCCAAATCTGGATTCACTGGTGTGTGCCTTCAATAAATTGTTTCTCTGATTATATTATTCTCGCTTTGGGTGCAACAATCAACAGATCAAGAGGCAGAAAATTCTGTTCTCAGAAACAACAGATCAACATATAAAAAAAAAAATGAAATTGCATCTGAATTTTTAATCTGTTTCACATTCAATGTAGATTCATCCTCAGCCCAAAACGGGTTTCTCAGATTTTTCCTCTTCTCAAATCGGGTTTCTCAAATTCGTCCTCAACCCAAAATGGAATTATCAGATTCGTCCTTTGCTCAGATCGGGTTTCTCATATTCGTCCTTAGCCCAAAACGAAATTCTCATATTTGTCCTCTGCTAAAAAATTGGTTTCTCTGGTGCATCCTCTGCCCAGATTGGGTTTGTTTTATAAAATTAAATTGGCATCTTCAGTTGGTTTGACACTATATACTAATAAACAACACAACAAAACTTCTGTCCTTGGACATATATGATGCAAACAAGAATGTAAAATGATCGATAGAGAGCTAGAACATAGCTGAAAGTTTAGAAAAGGACGTTCCCTTCCCCTTGTCTCCACCAATCTAACATTTTTGCAACGCTTGATCGCATGTTGAGAATAGTGCTTGCAAGAGAGCACCAGATCGATTACAACAGAGGACATCCATGGCCATAATCATAATGAAGAACATATGATATCATTGGACAGATCCGCCTTTTACCTAATTGAGACCGGCTACATGCAGGAAGTCACTGAAAGGCAATTGTGCAATATGCTAGGAGGTGATGAAACCTAGCTACAGACATGCGATGTGGATCAATCGCCTTTGCCTGATTCAAACGAAATTGAGATTGTTGAGATTGCTGAGATGAGTGAAATAGTCGAGGTAGAAAAGTGATGCAGATCTTGTAAAAACAAAATATGGCTAGAGCTAGATGTAAAAAAAAAAATTCAGAAAACCAGATTGCCAGATTTTACATATCTGCAACAATTTACATAGATCTGAAGAATACAGATTTAGATTTATCAAGATCTATAGCTCTATTTAACAACAAATTTCCAGATTTACACAGATCTAAAGCAATTTGTACAATAAAAATGAGCCCTCTTCATGGATTACAGTTGATCTACTTGTTAAACAAAGTAGATATTTTCAGAAAATAATCTCGAACGAGAACAAAGAAATAAGATATCCGATACAAAAAACTTTTAACTGCTGAAAATGATGATTCAACTTATCAAAATTTTCAAAAAGAACCAGTGTTGTAATCAAAATAACATTTTCCTTATTGAATTAATAACATAAATACCTCAGTACTATTGTCCTTCAATTTGAAGAGATCCTGGATGATGTTGTGGAGACTTCCTTTCTTCCTCAATCCATCACCAATCCTTCCATAACCATTTCACCATGGCTCTGATACCATGTTGATAAAGTGTCCTCAGACACATAATTTTATTAATAAGGAAAAAGTGATTACAATATGAAATTCATAATCTACTCCTTAACCTCACTTGAAGAAGGAGCTAGTTTATATAGATTAACTCTAAACTAAAAACTAGGAGAACAACCAATCACATAATCACATGAGTATGATAGGTGTCCTTTACATAGAAGCTAGGTGTCCTTATCCTAACAAACTAGAATAAATTAATTTCTAAAAACATTTATACTAGAAAATACTTAGACTATAGAACTTTAGGATAATGAGGCTAACAACTTCAATCACTTAGCACATAGAAACGAGTTAGATCTAGCATTCATTCATAAAGAACAAGTAAGCATTGAGCACTATCATATCTATTCATCATACATAATAACAAAGCACTAAGTAGATAAATGACAAACACACATAGCACAAAGCACATCAGAGACACAAGATATACATGGTTCACCCTAGTGTGGGGCTATGTCCACCAACTACTTTGTCTTCTTTATTATTCTTCTGAATCTCTTACATTCATATACTCATGTGCACTAAGCCATAGAGCTAAGCTTCGTAGAGGACAGGATATCTGTGCACTGAGTGCCAGAAACGCCTTCTCAAAACTAGGTCACTTCACAAAGCCAACTTCTCTATCAAGAAATATGCCTTACATACACATTTTGTTGCACTAAGCAACCCAAAACTACTTGCACTTAGCCTTGCAAGACACTTAGACTTCTCTTCTACTACTTTCTACAATAAATTCTTACTTATTTATACTTTTACAATAAGGCCTAAACATGGGTAAAACCATGGGACAAAATCCCATAACTGATCACACAAACCCTAATGAACCCCTTGTTGGGTCCACAAAGCCCACAAAACAAGTGAGATCTACGATCTCAGCTCCACCTGGGTGCTCCTTCCTCGATCACTGCATCGAAGTCCAAAAAGTGGTCAAACTTGACCAAGATTTCCTCAAAAATTGGTCGAGGGCCAACAATGTCCTTTGAACAAGTTGGATGCATGAGATTCTGTGAAACGTTTCAAGGGTATAATGTGCATCTAACCAAGAAGTTTTCTCTTAACTTTAATGGTATCAACACAACCATTGCATGGATCACTTTTCTAGTGTCATAGGAGACCATATCATCTGCTACATAGACTCCTATGCAGGGAGAGAATTGGTTTAAAGGTACGCCATTAGATATTTCATTTTATATTGATTTCTCAAACCCGAATACAGAAATCGGAAGATTGGTGCCACCATTCCCAGTGAATATGTTTTGGAACCTTCTAAGAAGATTTTGAGGGTAATCCATAAATACTTTACTTGTGAGTGTAGGTTTGACGAGGTACATCAATACCACATTAGTATTTTGATTCATTTCACAGGGGAAATCCCCCTAAACTTCCCCTTCAGCCTATATAGAAACCTGGGAAAAATGGCAGGCACAATCCAAGCTAGAGTTGACCAGCCAAAGAGTAGCTTATTCCATTTTTCCTTGGTGAAGCTATTGGTGGTTCAAGAGATTGGAAAGTTAAACAAGGTCTGGGATTCATTCTTGACTTTAGCAAACATTTCCCTAAATCCTAAAGGATATAGTCCCTTGTCTACTAAGAAATCAACATTTCATAGTTGAGGGGTAAAAGGAGGAGGTGTTGTTGAAAGGGGAAAAGGAAAAGTGATTGAGAATCCATCACTGAGTCAGCTAGTCTTGAAGAAAAGAAGAAACCTACAATTAGCTGATGAACCTAAGGAGACATAGGCTCCCAGTAATCCACACACTAGGTCATCTGCTAGGAGGTGTCCCATACCCATAGTTCAGATAGAGTCTGCTAAATTTATAGCACATAATATTGATGAAAAGAAAGTGAAACCATGGGAGAAAGATGCAGATGTCAAAGAGATGAAGAAGAAACTCAATAAATCTCAACATATTATAGCCCATCTCTACCAAGAGAACAAAGAATTGAAAAATAAACTAATATAAAAGACTCCTGAAGCACAAACACCATAGAGTAAAGAAAGTCATAAATCTCTTACCTCATCCATAGGAGGAGAAAAAAACATACAATGGATGAATAAGAAGCTAAGAGAAGATCAATACCATATCATCAATCTCAGGGAAGAAAAGAGAATATAAGAGGAATGGATCATGAATCATTACAAGAAATGCATACCAACCATAGACAATGCATGTGCAGTCATTTCTAATGCTCAATCAAAGTTGAAGAGGAATGCAACTTTGTTTTGTTGAGGTAGGTGGGAAATTTAAAGAGAGAAAACTTGTCATTGAGAAAGGACAATGGGACTTGACGAATACAAGTGAAATTGGATAAATAATATAAGGAAAAAGTTGCATGTTCCCAGCCCTTGCTGCCACCTAGATTCGCACAAGCAACCTCAGCATGAATATTTGATATCTTGATAAGCTATGAAAATATTTGTAGCCGGTACTTGTGTAGCGGTAACGAATTAGGATTGTGCAAGGGTGACATGGTTGTCCAACACTGCACATGATGACTCATTACAACCACATGGTCTAATTTTTTTCAAGGATCTATGATTGTAAATGTTATTTTGGTTATATTATGATTTCCAAATGGGTTTCTATTTTGGTAAAATCTTGTATAGGTTTTTGTTCTCTTTGAAAGAAACCAGATCCATAACTCTAGGATGTAGTAGTTCAACCCCTAAAAGCTAAGTGTAGCCTTATATTTCTATATATGTTGACCATTTTGATGTATGTAAAATGAGGAGGAAGAAGTATATGAATTTTGATCTTCAATGTAATTTTTCTGAATCTAAAGAAATACAAATCTTGAGGGTGCTTGAACTCCTTATGAAAAGATTATAATGGTGGTGATATGAATATTTTACTCTTCTTTGTATGTATCCCTTTTGTACATACTTTCATATGCACTTTCCTTCTGTTTTAATTGGATATTTAAAGGTATAGAATTCGTCGAATGGTGCTCCCAACTTAAATGATTCAAACTCTGTTTGTTATTCTTAACTAAGATCATAATTCATCCTTTATGATCCTCTGATTTTGTTATGTGTTTATGTTCTTCTTTCACCCCTACATAATCAAACTCAAAGCTGAAGTTCATCACCTTCTTTTATCCTTTGTTCCTCTGAGGAGTTCTACCTACTAGTCATTGTTTTCTTTCTTTTTCAGGGGTTGACTCCATATCCCTAGAGATACTATACCTCTTGCCAACAAACCTTGAAAAAACTATCTCAAATATCTAAATCTATCCATCAGTTCAAAAGAAATCTATCTATAAAAAGAGATCAGGTCTCGAGAGAGCCCTCTCTAGATTGGAAAGGATAGTTTCAAGTCTTAAATTTGGTTTGTAGGTTACCTTTGTATATTGTTTCTTCAACCCAACAATTTACTTAGTGATAACATTTTGACATCGTTGGCAGGGCCGAAATTGAAAATTTTCACTGGGAAAGAACGACTCTAATATTTAGATTTGATTCTTGAGGGTAACAATGAATCATAAACCTTTACTGTCTAAACTATTCTTACCCCGATGACTTCATTTAATAAGATTAGTAAGCAAGTTTTTTAAGAAAATAAGAAATCTTGGCTCCTAAGAAATTTTACACTAGAGAGAACCCTGATCCAGAGCCTGTAGCATCTGTGTCTGATCCAAAAAAAAATTTGTGCAAAGGGAAGGAAAGGATAGTGGAACCATTATGTTACCTGGACATGAACCTATATTTACATAAATATGGGGTAAAAATCATTGATGACCTCGACTTTGATTTAAAATTTGAACAAAACTTGTTCAGATATAGATCATAATCTAATTTCAATGAAATCATATTTGATGACAAGAAATTCCAATCTTTGATTCCCACTGTCCCCATTCATACTATTCCTAATCAGGTTGTCCCCACTCGAACTATTCAGATAGCACAAAATCCTTCTATAGCCATGGCAATCATATTTTCTCCTCTTTCCTTGCATGTCTAGTTGCATGATTTACCTTAAAATTATAATCAAAGAATTAGATCATTTGATGCTGAAGAGAATGTATCATCCCAAAGGAACTTAGATTGATTTAATGATTTGCATGGACCTAGAGGAGGTAGATCATGAGGATATAAAAGTAATATTGTTTGCACAAAGAATGCTGAGGAAAAATCATAAAATGGTTCAAATCTCTTCCTGCAACAAGCATCCCTAATTTTGCATCCTTTGAAACAATTTTTCACTTACAAGATGGGGTGACAAGAAGAATCCTCTTCAATTTCTAACTCAATACAATAACATAAAAAACACTAATAATGAAATGAGACAGTACAAGAGTTTTCATCTAGATTTATGAAAGTTTACAATTTAATTCCTACTGAACTAAAACCCCTGGAGTAAACTTCAATATTTGATTCCTTTTGTTGGGAAAGGATAATAGCCCTTATATGAACATTGGTGGTGAGTGGGAGGCTGAGGATGACACAGTCAGCAAATGTTTGAATAAATGGACCGGAAAATACATCCTCAGGACTGTCATCTTGGTGATCATGATGAGCATACGACTCTTTGTGAAGAACTTTATTGGACGACAAGTCTGCACGGATATCAAAACGTTTTAACCCTTGTCAGGTTCACAGGAGGATAGGACAAAAACAGACTCACCAGAATATGAAGCAGATCATCGAACAGTGAACAAATATGCCATTGTGATGATACAAAAATAAATGTGTTCTTAACTAAAGAATAACATGATCAATTTATGGATGTAAATGATAAGTTTATGTAGGATAATGATGGTATGTTGTCAATGGAAACAAAAGAGTATAAGAAGGGAGTTAAAAATGCTATTATGCAGTTTTAGAAATAATACAACCTCAGGAGAAAGAAGTCTCTTATCGAACCTCAGCAGACAAATCCCAAAAGGGAAGTGCGTAAAGCACGCTACTTCAAACCAACCCTAAGAAAGACGATTCATTCAAGGATGCAATGTAGAAGGAAAATCAAAGAAAACCCTAAAGTACACACAGGTAAGAAAGGAAATGATCATCAAAGAGGTAGAAAAATCCCCATCTCGTTTTAATTTTGAAATTGAAATGGATAAAATCAAAATTTATGTTCCATTCAATGATCTGATTAAAAATGGTGAATATAGAAATCAAATAATTAATATGCTCAAAATGGAAGAAGCCCTTGACTATGAATGTGCAATATGATCACATGCTATCTTGTTTGGCCCGCGTGTGGAGGAGAGTGGTTGTGGTGTCATCCCCTTTCATCAGTGAATCTTGGAAATTCATGACATGGTACTACATAATGCCATGTTAGTTCATGAGTATCACAATATGATGCCCAAGGTAGTCATGTGAGTTGGTCTTAGATATTACAATTCCTTACAAGGATCTTTTCTCCTTTGACTCAAGGAAGGTGAAATTATTGGGTTTAATTAAATATTTGGTTGTATCATTGTCTCAAATTACATAAAAAAAATTGATCATGGATGTGTGGTGGTTGCTTTAACATCCTCCTAAATTTGGAATGTTGTTATCCAGATCTTGGTAAAGTTCAAAGGGACTGCGTGGTTGTAATGTCATGTTACTATCCACATTTTTTCCAATAAAGGAGGTTGTATAGATAAGTGTTTCTCAAGTACATGGTGAGTAGAAAAACTCAACCAAATGATCATCCTATTTACTCTGTAGATATTGAGGTCGATTCCTCTATTTTTTATAATGACTTGATTTTTGAAGAGGAGGAGCCAATGGCTGTTATGACCATAAAATGAAATTGAGCATCAAACATAGGAAATTACATATCAACAAAACAATGAAGAGGATGAGATGTGGAACATGAGCTTTGATGGAGCTACTGGTAGAGAAGGAGCAGGAGATGCTATGTGGATTAACCCTCCCAAGATAGGTACAAAATTATGTTCTTACAAACTCTCTTTTGATTGCACCAATAAAATGGCTAACTATGAGGCACTTTAAATACTTTAAAATAATTAGGTGCTAGGAGGATAGATGTACATGAGGATTCTGAGCTTGTCATAAATCGGGGAAAGGGTATATATCAGTCAAAGAATCATAGATTGATGGAATATAGGAATATAGTACTTTATCTTCTTAAAGAGTTTTTAGAATACAATTTTATGGGTGATTCCAAGGGGGCAGAATTATATTGTTGATGCTCTAGCTACTTCATCCTCTATTTTCAAAATTCCAATTTTTCCTAACCAAAAGTATGAAATTGAAGTCAAACACTTGGGACCAACCGTGCGACAACATTAAATATTGTAAAATATTTGAATATGAATAAGCAATTAGAAAGATTTCTTTGGATGAGTGATGAATTTTCTAATTCAAATATTGATGATGAGTACTATTGTGAAGAGAATGAATATGTAGCTATGTTAACCAATGATGATTGCTTTCAAAATGTGATTCTTTGGAAGAGATATAGTCACGACTCCAAAATAACATTATTACAAAGGCCCGAGATCCCATTGGAAACATTTTTGACAACAACGGCAGATATCCTAAAATCACTGCAAATGACAAGGACATAGAATATTGCAACATTGGGACTCAGAAAGATCCCAAGATCATAAAACTGTCCAAGACACTCAGTCCAGAAATCAAGCAAAGGTATATCATCCTAATGAAATATTTCCCTAATGTCTTTGCATGGATTTATAAATATAAAAGGCCTATGATACTAGATGGTCAACATGTAATTCCAATCAAGGGTGATCATAAACCTTTCAAACAAAGTTGAGAGGAATAAATCCTCAGTTGTTTCCATTGATTGAAAAGGAGGTAAAGAAGTTATTTGATGCCAAGATGATTGTGTCCTTAAGATTTTACAAGTGGGTGTCTAACCTAGTGCCTGTCAGGAACAAAAGTGGTGAGATCAGATTGTGTGTAGATTTTCAGACCTCATGAGGTGTCTCCCAAACAAATTATTCACTTCCTAAGATGGATTATATTCTGTAGAAGGTGGTTGGATTTCAAAAAATATCAATGCTTGATGGTTTCTATGGATACAAACAAATCATGAGACCATCCAAATGACCAGGAGAAGATAGCTTTTACAACACCTTGAGGCACCTTCATGTGTGAAAAAATGAATTTTGGGATTATGAATGAAGGAAACCTTCCAAAGGGCCATGGACACTCTGACTGCACTACAGTGAGAACGATAATTTTATTTTTATTTTCTTAGACAATATCATTGTATTTTCAGATTTTGATGATGAACATCTTAAACATCATTGACAAATTGAAGCTTTTAAGTGTCCCGAATCACTAAATTGTCCAAGTAGAGGGGTTGGTATGCACCCGATACGATATAGGAAGCGTCTAGTCTTCTTGAATGTATCCTAAAAATAAATATGCACCTATTACGAAAACTTGAATTACATTATTGACTAATTCAAAAGCTGACATTTCCCTCTGAAATCATAAAAGCGGAAACAAAAGGATCACTAATTACTCAAAGGCTAAGATTGCTATTTCTATTCAAAAGCACAGTTCTACAAAATCTTTCTACCTCTATGTTCAACCATCTACTGCTCAGCATTTTAGTTCAAGTCATGACACACAGCGTACTGTCTGAACTGCATTCATTCTAGGCATTCAAAACAAATCTAATGCTATCTATAGGAAAGCAAATCTAATGCTATCTGAGAAATCAGAACCACAATGCTATCTCTGAGAAAAATGCAAATCTAATGCTATCTACATAAAAGCAAATCTAAAAAGCAAATCTAATGCTAACTTCTGAGAAAATCCAAAACAAATCTAATGCTAACTTCACGAGGAAAGCGGTATGATCTTCTGCTTGGTACCGAACTCCCTTCTATCCTAATAACCTATCTATCCTAAACTTGCATGAAACAACTACTCGAAAGCAAAGTGCTGCAGCTATTCTAAGTTAAGTCTTGGCGAAAACCAAGAAATCATATGCATATACTAACTCTGAGGGCATCGATTACTTCGTTTAACATTCACCAACGGGGAAAAGATCACGATGCAAAATCGAGGTCTAATGGAATGAATATGATTAGAAGCATTTAAGCGTAGTGTACACAAGCATTTCCTGCGGCTATGATACAAAATGAAACTATGAACCAAGAAGCAAATGCGTAAAACAAACCAAGCGATGGTAAAACAAACTAAGCTAACATGGCCACACACTAAATAGTTCTGTGCTAATGAAACAACGGATTGCACCAGCTTGGCGGGCCCAACGAAACGGCGCAGGTGCTGTGGGAAATGACCAGAGCCTAATAAATCACACGATGTAAATACGGTGTAACTCTATGCTCCATTAACTCATTAAAGACACAGTATTCATATCATGTTACGGTCAACATATAAGCAACAGCAACATATTAAAACATAGGTTCAGGCATGTCGATAACAGTAGCAAAATACTTATGCAATAATGGTGAGAGTAGTAGTGGTAACCCGTTCTACGACAATGAACTGCGGGTTTTATATCAAAATCTAAGTTTGTAGCAGTCTTGAACAAAGCGTAAAACAGCGGATCACGTCGAAGTAATCTTGCAATGGCGAAAACTCATTTCCTGGCACCGGTGACACGTGGTGTCCGCGAGATGGCTTTATGAAAATAATGCGTCCGGGCCTCGCGGTAATAACAATTTCTCACGGAAAGCAGCTCGGTGGTGAAAGTGAACTATATCTCCCCTTGAACCATAGCATGCCATGATGCATCGATTTCAAACTGCTCCACTGGTACCTCCACGGTCTTGAGTTGGTACCTGGTACCCGAACCCTGCGCCAAGAACAGCAATCGTACCTACCCAAATGATATTAGTCCAATTATCAATTTAAATTATTAAAAATGCATAATAATAAGTTGAATTTCAAAGATACCTTAGGTGACCCCTACTTTGAATGGTAAAGGGATGGTGATTATATCAAAAGGAGGTCAAAAAGGGTGAAACTGGCATATAGTTGGAGGTCAATAGTATGTAGTATGGGCAAAGAACATGGTCAAAACCGGGGACCAACATACCCCCTGCTTGGAGTTCTTGCACGTCCTCGAGGCAACAAAAGATCAAAGCGGGTAGCCATCCGCAGGGATGCGGCCCGGTATAACCGACATCACGGAGTCTTTCTTGCTTCTTCAGATTTCAGTTCTTTCTTAAGAACCACATTAATGATGACATGCTTCGCCGCCCAATCCTTTGAAGCTGCCTGGTCCTTTTGACAATATCTTGCTTCTTCTGCTTTAGCCTTCCGATTCTTGACAAAGGGTGGGTCACCCTGAGCTTCAGAAGTTCGTTTTTGGTTTTGACATGCACATCCAGTATACGGTACTCATGTAATTTCTCCTTTAGTCTTTTGTTCCTGCTTTCTAACCGTCTGATGGCTTCAAGGTCGGTACGGAGGAGAGTGGCGATGAGTTTCAATGCCGGTCTTGGCACATTTTGTGGTGAAATGTTTGGGCGCGTAATGAGTTCGAGGACTTTGAGCAGGTATGGAATGATCCAGGTGATAGTGCGGAACACATCCGGGGTAAAGCGGTCAGGTGTGCTCATGGGTATCAGTTGGATCGAAGTTAAGATCGGGGCTGAGTTCCGGATCGTCAATTGAGTCTGAATGGACGGGACTGGGTGTAGAAGTATCAATTGGATGGGGTTCATCGGTGTTAGCGGAATTAAGTCCAGGAGTGGGTTATGTGGGTATCTGAGCGGGAGTACTGGTTGGTTCTTGAACGGATTCATCTTGCACATTTTTCTTAGGTGTGGAGGCCTGCCGTTTGGTCCTTCGATTTTTCCGGACGAGCTGAGGTAATGTCCATGTCATCTCGGATGGCCGCGGGGCCTCCCTGCGGTAGCCACGTACTTTCCATTCTTTCTGCGTGGGAGTAGCTAGGGATTGAATCGTCCATCCTTGTCGATACACTTTTGCATTTCTCTTTGGGTTCCTCACAGGGCTGATCAATTGGCTCAATTAGCTCCCCACATTGATGATATTATCGGTGGCTGGGGAAGGAATAGGAGATGCAATGTCCGCTTCGGTAGGTGTGGTGGCCTTCCCATTTTCAACATTGGTTTCTACCTCGCCATGAATTTGTGGTTCGGGCTCAGGGTTTTCAGCAATTAGGGTCTTAACTTTCTTTGTCTTGGAAGTCTGCTTTTTAGGTGGGGAAATAGGTTTCATCTTTTTAGATTTCGGTTGGGCCCGAGCGAGAGTTTTGGTAGCAAAGAGATCCCAAGACTCTTGTTTTTGACAATGCATGTAATTAAAATCTTGACTAAGCCGAAGTGGAATAGGCTCCTCCTAAATTCACTAACCCTTTGAACTTGCTCAACCATACTTTTCAAACCTTTTAACAGGAAAAATGGTACGTCAACAAGGTACACATGAAGTCGCGGTACTTGTTCGGGCGTGGAGGGGAAAGAGAATAGTGTAACGTCCCTCGTACGTTAAATACCGCTGAAGGATGATGCGACAATTGTACTGGCAAACCCGAAGGCGTCCCCTTCGGTCCATTTCATTGAGTGCAGTGGGAGTTTTAACAATGCTTACTTAGCGAGTTCCTTATCACGGATTTTGCCCCTTCGTCCACCTCTGGGCGGTGGTGGGCAACTCAATCGCTTCGCAATAAACTCTCGTAACTTCCTGATCAATCCACCCACCTTGTTTGTCTCCATCAAAGATAGGCGATAGAATGGCATCATTGTATCCATTGAACTTTCACCAAATGGTTCCCGGCTTGTTTGAAAATTGTTTACATTGGCCTTATATTCTGGGAGGGCTTCCAGGTCAGCATGGGTTTCTGGTTCATGGCGGTTAGCGACCATATCTCCTTTTTGCATAACAGGGAAAATTCGATCGTTATCAATGGAGGTTGGTGGAGGCGACAAGAGCGAGGGCGAGGCGAATGCGGTATGGAATTTGGTGAAATGAAGGGTCGGGCGATATGAAAAGATTTGAATCGTTATGGAATTAGATAAGGGGTTGGGTCATGATGGAGATCGTGCGGGGTGTAGAACCATGATAACCGCGTCAAATCGAAACAAGTCTTGGTTATGGCGGATGTTCATGACACGAAATGCCATGAGATTCAGTGATTAGGTACCAATGGTAGAAATGATGGAATGTTAAGGGGTAGTTAAGGCACTCATAATTCAAACATTAGTATGCAACTTTATTACAATTAATGATGTGAACTTATGCAGCACCTTGGTTACATTACCTTTACCCATCGTTATGTTACATGCAAGGTTTGTTATGAAATAATCGTTTGAGGCTAGTTTGGATCTGAAGGCATGCAAACATTATGCTCTCTGGTTCTTTTGATACACACATGGCGAAGAGCTATGCAGCGAGTGCCGGCCCGGTACCAACTGGATACTCGAAATCTGAGCTATATTACCTTTCTCCATCGATATGCAAATCTTGCAGTCGGATCATCTTTTGAAACTAAGTGTGGATTTGAAAGCACGAATCACGTAGGCATACGGTCTTTTGATGCACAATGGCGAAGAACTATGCGAGTAGCGGTACTTGTGAAATACTCGAAATCTGAGAAAAAGCGAACAAGTAATACCGGTCACGAAAAGAAAATTTCCACGTATGACGGTGGTAGCTTGTGATGACCTCGAACCTGGTTCTGTCCTATCTTTTGAGAAAAATCAAGCGAAAACATGTCTTAAGCGGCTTCAAAGCATCTCACGGTACAAGTGCGAATGTGTGAATAGATGTACTGAAATTCGAACCTAAGCGAAATCATCCGGATTACCGATACATTAATGAATGTTGTTAACCAATGTGAGATGACCCATCATTGATGTCAATGGGCCTCAATGTACCTGTAGTACATCTTAACATGTACGAATAAAGGTCTTTGTTTCGAGTCACCTGTAGGATCCATCGACCAAGAGACATTGGTGTATTCCCATGGGCTGTTAGCAAATACATGGGTTGGGGTTGGCGTTGGATTAGGTGAGATTTTGTTGAAAGGTGGACCTTAACGTGTTCCACATCATCCAACATGAGTGTAGATAAAAAATTTGCAGACATAAAAATTTTTAGGACAGTAAACACTTGCTTGTGGATTTATGAGCCCAAGCTAGTTCAAGCTCATTGCTTCCTCATATTTAGAAATTAGAAATGCCAAAGAATCCAAGGGTTTTCTTTCCCATAGTAATTCACCGGTCTGGTAAAGAATAATCCTTCTTGATAAATGCCCCTTCATATTTTTAATGAGCAAACGAAGGAGCAAACAAGCTCGAAGATAATGCTGGTGCAAAACAAGTTAGCATGGCATTAAAATTCTCATGAAATAAACAATCTTACCTTCTTAAATGTTGTGAATTCAGTTCTGCACACATTCTTACCAAGCCTGTAAAAACTGAAAACAAAACATCAAAACATCCAAGAGAAAGAAAAAAAAAAAAAATGTTTTTGCTTTTTATGTTATTTGATTTTATTTTTTCTAAAACCTACTATTTACAAAGTTTTAAACTGTATGCATGATCAAGGAGCAGCGGGAGAGGAAGACTCCTCTCCTACTATCTTCAATTCTGTTTTGCTTAGCCACTTCTTGCAAGAAATAGTCCTTTGACAAAGGCTTGTTGTACACTTTCAATCGTGTCCATTTACTACTGAGGTTCTGGGAATCGTCTATGGTTTAATCTTGACGGCACCGTTATCGAAAAACAGTTTCTACTTCATTAGGTCCCAACCATCTCGTTGTGAGTTTTTCCTTTGAAAGTTTTAAATCAGGAATCAAAGTAATGCTTAATCCACAGTTGGAAATGCTTTTTTTCTTGATGTACTTGTCATGCCACTTACTACGTTGATTTTACTGGGATGGTCCTTTGAAGAACATCATGCCTCATTTATCCCAATTCATTAAATTGCATGACCCTCTGTTTCTGCGCTTCACTCAAATCCAACCCCAACTTCTGGCAGTGAAATGTATGAACTGGAATTCTATGGGAGCTTGATTTGTTTACCGAACACTAACTGCATTGGGAGTGTGATGGTATTCCTCCAGCAGTCCGGTATGCCCATAAAGATTATGGAAGCCTATCTGCCCAATATTTATGATGCAAGTGTATGGTCTTAGTGGGAATGGCTTCGAGAGAAATTTGTTTGTAGACTCCACTTGCCCATTGGCTTGTGGATGGTAGGAGGACTTCACGGTGTTTGATCCCATATTTGTCGGTGAGTTCTTTCATCAATTTGGGAGGTAAATTGGGCACCTTGGCCTGTGACAATCTCTCGTGGAACAACGAAACGGGTAAATATCTCTTCATACATAAACTCAATCACTGATTTATCAGTTGCCTGATATAGGGCTTTGCCTCTACCCACTTGGTCACAAAGTCTGTGCACACCAAGATGTACTTTTTCTTCCTTGACATGAGAGCAATTGGCCCTACAGAGTCTAATGCCCATTTATCAAAATGGTTCAATGACAACTTGTGGTGGTAAGGGCATTTCGTGCAACTGCGATTGGGCCTTCCCATCCTTTGACAACTATCCTGGCTTCTTACATGTTGGATTTGCATCTTTGAGCGATTATTAGGTAATAGTATTCCGATTGCAAAACTTTGTATGTTGTTTCTCTTATTAGAATGTCCTCCGCATGGCCCATCATTACAGGCCTGGAAGATATCGGGATTTCATCTTCCCAGACACACCTCCTAATAATCGTAATAGGGACTTGTATAGAAAAGATGGCTTCCCACCCAAGAATAGTAAGCACTCTGTTGGATAATTCTTTTTCCTTTGTGGAGGCGATAAATTGATTTATTAGTCTTCCACATTGGCTAGATAATTTCTTTGTATCCGCAAACCAAGGGGTCTTGGTAGCTCCTGCAAACAAATGTTCATCAGGGAAGTCATCGTCCTCTGAATGTGAGAGCCACTACCTTGGGGGGATACGAGAAAGAAAATCTACAACTACATTTTATTTCCCTGGCCGATCAACGATGGTATGTTGAATTCTTGAAGTAGTAAAAGCCATCAGGTGATTCTACCGGTAGTGATTGGTTTGTTCATCAAAAGAATCGATGATCGATATTGATCAGTCAATATGGTCAATCAGAATCGAATGGTAAAGTAGATGGCATAATTACATTGGTTCTCTTTTTCCCAAACGCTCCTCCTAAAGCAGTGTCTGAGACATCGGTGGAGATGTGAAAAGGAAAGGGACCAATTTGGCCCTCTAAAGACAGGTGCCATAAACGGTTTTGCTTTTAATTCCTCTGGCGGATTACGGCAATTATCATCCCAACATAGTGCAGTATCCTTCATCGGCCAGTTTAAACATGAAGGTACAGCTACTTTTGTGAAATTTTCAATGAATCGTCGGTAGTATCCAGCATGCCACAAAAAGATTCTTACATCTTTTGGGTCTTTGGAGAGGGAACATTAACGATCACTTCAATCTTGACTGGGTCTACTTTGATTCCCTCTGCTGAGACAAATGGTGACCCAACAATCCCTTGATTAAGAACATTTTGCATTTTTCATGCGGGGATGAATTTTATTCTTTGCAGCGGATCAGGACTTTCTCAAAGTTACTCAAGGCTTCTTCGAAGGTATTACCATAGACAATAAAGTCATCCATGTAAACCTCCACCGAGTCATGAATCAAGTCTTAACCAAAACACCAAGGACAGCTCACGAAATGTTGCGGAAGCGTTACATAATCAAGGCAACGCTATAATAAGTGCCCCAAGGACATGTGAAGAGTTATTTGTCTTGTCACGGTCTTGAGAGCAATCACGAATTTGATTGTATCCACTATACCCATCGAAAAAGGAAAAGTACTTTTTCCCAACCAAGGTATCCAAAGGCTTTGGTCATATGAATGGTAGAGGGAAATAGTCTTTCGGGGTTGCTTTGTTTAGCTCTAAAGTCTACACACATCCTCCACTTTCTGGTTAATTTCTTGGGTACGACCACAAGAATTGAAACCACTTACTGTCGGAAATTGGATAGATGAATCAACATTTAACAATTTAGGTTCTTCTACGAAGTCTTTTCGAGAGTTAGTTCACAAATGCGTCTCTTTGGTTGTCTTACTGGGGTTATCCATGTTTGGATGTAGATGTGGTGAATGTGGAGGTGTGAAGTGTATTCCTTCATATCGAGTGTATTCGAAAAGCCCGGCATTTCTTTCAAAGATTTATTAGGTTGTTCTTGTTATTTGGTATAGTGAAGTTGATGTATAGACATCTACACGGGCTAAGAATTCAGGATGGTATATGGCCCTGAGTATTCAGAAGCGGTAAAAACCACGGATGGTGAAAGTGAAAATGATCCGCCGTTCGAAAATTCTCGGAGAAAATCGATCATCACTGCCGGAATAGGTGCGTGGAAATTCAACATTTTCTGTTAAAGAAAGGAACTGGCTTAAAATTTCATCTTCGGTAGGTTCCTGTTGTGCATGGATTTCATCAACAGATGAATAAGGGTCCCTCATCCTCATTCTCAAAATAGGGGCCCTTCAACCAACGTTGGTCTTATGTAGTAGGGCCGGTGGAAGCGGTAGGAACTACGTGAAGAAATGCCATTTAGAAATAAACATGTCTCCACAGCGACATCCTATGAAAGCATTGTATGTGGCGGCCGGTCTCCCTAGGATGATTGGATGGCCTTTAGTGGGATCCTTTGAATGAATTATCATGAAGTCCCGCGGTACTCCCATGAGGCTAAGGTCACAACGATGTCATCAAGAACTCCGGCCGAGGTTTTATAGTGGTTGTCTGCGAGTTCAAGTATTGTAGGAGTAGAGTGGCTGGTTTTAATTAAACTGATTCCCTTGTGTTGGTCATGATATTAATGGCTGCACCTAAATCCACTAAAGTATTACCAATAGATACATCATTGATGGTCAAACTATCCGGGTTCCACTAGTTTGGCATACTACGATTTTAGGTGTTTGAGCTTCTCAGTTTGGTAATTTGTCCACAGTTAATTGTAGGTGGATCTTTACATTTCCGACGGCTTCTTGATCTGAGGATTCTTTGATAGTTTTTAGCATAGATGGGGACATCAACGGTGCGCAAATGTAATCTTAACACAGACATTTCTTGGTTCGGTCATAATGTCAAACTCAGATTGTTTAATTGGTTTTTCAATGAGCAGGCTCTCTGGAAAAGGAGGCTCTTTGGGAACGTGAGGCTGTGTGTTAGAACGTGGTCCAGTTCATACTGCTTGAATGATAACATCTGCGGGGTATCTCGAGGTGATAAATTGTCTGTAAGCTCATCTTCATGTTCTTCAATGATTACTTTTAGGGCTGGTATTTTGTTTTAGAGTTTTTTAGAATTCTTCCAGACCTCAGCTTTACCTCTTGTATAGAAATGGGATTTATGTTGTAAAGATGGATAGTTAAAACCAGCGTTATGAAGTGGTAGGGGGTGGTCTATGGTTAGGATTTGAAATGGGTTGAGCAGGCAGGATGGTAGTTCGTGGTGGATTCTGAGACTGTGCGGGTTTTGTGGAATGGGTGCTTGAGGAAGGTGGAGTGGAAACGCCGGTGATAGCTAGCGTAATGGAGGTGGAGTAAAAATCGGCAATAGTACTTGCAAGTTTGGAGGATAAGGTATATGGATTAGAACTAGCACGATGCGCATGCTCTTGTTGGTTATTTCCAATGTTTGGATTTCTCCATCCACAGTACCCGGTGGCGAGGACATTTGTGGAGGCCAACTTGGCAGTTCATTGGGGTTGTTGTTGTTGAGAGAAGGGTGGATAGTAGGTTTGGAAGGTTGTGGGGTTGACTCTTGGTGTGCATTCGAGATTCCCTAGGCTGCAAAGGCTTTTTAGGTGCAGGTTGAGTACCCGGGGCTTCTCCCCCTTTAAATAATGCCTACAGTCCAGGTAAGGATGGGCAGGTCTTACTGTTTTGTGGTCTTGAGCATTGCACATACAACAATGTTGTCCAAAGGGCATTCTCTCATACTTGAGGGATATGCTTTCTGCATTTTGAGCAAACTATGCTGAGGACATGGTTTTCTTCTTCCTTCTTTTCCCTATCTTTAAAGGGTGTCTGGTTGGAGACGATGGTTCCTAAATTACATTTTAAGTTATCAAAAGTTGCCCAATTCACTCTGGTAACTCCACCGGATGTAGATGTTTTCATTATTTCTGTTGGCGATTCTCACTGCTGCAGCTTTCCTTATACTTCTTGAGTAAGTTCTACAAAGTTAACTAATTGCTTCAAAGTTTTTCAGATAAATGTCTCCTGAAGCCATAAGTTGAGGGTATCGATGTATTCCTCAAACTCCTTTCAGAGAGTCTTGATTGCTTCCTCCTGTAGATCAGTGTATTTAGATTTTGGAAGGGTAAAGATGAATCTTTCTACGGAAATCTTCAAGACTTTCCTCATGCTAACATTGCGACTTGAAGATGTCATGCAGAGATTCTTCTTTGGTTCTCGCGGTAGTCACGGTACTTCTTTAAAATTTTGTCTTCATATCTTCCCGGGATCTAATGCTATATTCTCCCAAACTCATGAACCAACGTAATCACGGGGAATCCTTCAAGGTGGCGGGGAATAACTTCAGTTTATGCGAATCTTGGAGATAATTATAACTCCCGCACAAAATGTCGAACTCGAAGAAAAAAACATCTGGGTCCTCACTATTTTACCATGGAAGGGTTAGCGTCTTGAAAGTGGGATATTTTCATGAGCGATTGAACTACGTCGAATAGGAAACTAAGGTGGTTTTAGAAGGGCCACTTCATTCTACGTCCTTCCTCTTCATTTTCAATGTGAAGTCCCTCATGTATGTTTCCCCTTCTTTCTCCCATGGTAAAAGGATTTCCTAGAACTGTGAAAACAATCCTATTTTTTCTTTGGTGAGGGTGTGAAAATCCCAACACGGATTCCTTCTATCGGAGGTTTTATCTCCTATTGGTCTTCTTGAGGTTCCTACGTCCTTCAATGTCACATTTGTGGCTGCTATCTGTGAAACTACAAAGATAGGGTTCGTGAGCAGGTGGTGAATTCTCTCACGGGTCAGCTACATTGTCATCCAAAGAATTTGGATCCTAAAGGCGTGAGTTTCTTGATGTATGGTATTTTCACGGTTAGGATTTTTGTTCCTACTGATTTCCTAGCCAGAATTTCCCTGATCCTGATTTCTTTCTTTTTGAGTGGAGGTCTCTTCTTCTTTTGGGGTTTTGTATTTTTTATAAATCTACCTCTAAAATCTCTATTTCTCATGAAATCATATTAAAATGAAATGAAAAACTAAGATCGAATTTCAGAGTACCTGTGAGAACAGATATCTTCGGTTTAATCACCCTTTTTGTTTCCACAGTTTCTCTTACTATCAACCTGCTAAGACACCAAACCAAGCTAAGTGCATTCTAAAACTAATCAAAACAAATGTCTTCTTACCCTTTAAATACTCCCGACAACGGCGCCAAAAATGTCGGCTATGATGGAAGCTTTTAAGTGTCACGAATCACTAAAATTGTCCAAGCAGGGGTTGGTAGCCGAGCTGATACCGCAGTATGTCGCGAACGAAAGCGTCTAGTCTTTTACTGATGCTATCCTAAAATAAAATATGCACCTATTAGAAGCACCCAGTCCGATTATTAATTCCAAGGCGAAAGGCATTTCCTACGAAATCATAAGCAGAAGCAAAACAGTCTAGTACTCAAGGGCTAAGATTGCTATTTCTATTCAAAAAGCACAGTTCTACCATTCACCTACCTCTATGTCCAACCATCTACTATCAGCATTTTCGTTCAAGGCATGACACCGCGAGTCTTGTCATTGCATCCGATACGGGCATTCAAAACAAAATCTAATGCTATCTATAGGAAAGAAAATCTAATGCTATCTACAGCGAGGAAATCAAGTCTAATGTTATCTACAGAAAAAACAAATCTAACGCTATCTAAAGGAAAACAAATCTAAAGAAATCTATTGCTATTTCTGAAGCAAAATTAAGCAAATCTAATGCTAACTTCGAGCAGTATGATCGCTAGCGTTACCGGGGAGCTCCTTCTATCCTAGCGTAACCTATCCTATCCTAAACCGCGCCAAACAACTAATCAAAACCAAAGAAGTTGCGCAGCTATTCAAGTTAAGTCTCGCAATGAAAAGCAAACAATCATATGCATATGCGCTGCTTCTGAGGGCATCGATCTTGCATTTAACATTCCTGCCAACGGGGAAAAGATATTGTCTGGAAATCGAGTCTGTTAAAGAATGAATAGCATGATTCTGAAACATTTAGGCAAGGTAATAGCAAGCATTTCACAGCTATGATAAAAGAAACTATGATGAACCAAAAGCAAATCTGTAAACGCTAAGCAAACCAAGCGATATTAAAGCAAACTAAACTATAATAACACACACACTAAACTAGTTCTATTGCTAATGAAACAACGGTGCGCGGCTTGAAATTATATATGGCCTTGAACTTAGCGTGGAGAACGACCAGAGCCTACTAAATCACACGGTGTAAATACGATGTAACTCTATTCTCCATTAACTCATTAAAAACACGATATTCGGATCATGTTACAGTCAACATATAAGCAACGGCAACTTATATTAAAACATAGGCTCAGCATAATCCGATAACAGTAGAAAAAATAGCAACAACAATGGTAATTAAGTAGTGGTAACCCGTTCACCGACTTCAATGAACCGGGTTTTTTATCCACAATACTATATGTTTGTTACAGTCTTAGATAGAAAACATAAAGCAACGGATCCATGATCCGAGAATAATCTTGCAATAAAACTGAAAAACGCATTTCACAACTTCGTGACACATATTGTCACGAAGTGTGAATGATGAAAAAAATAATCGATCCAGGTTTATCATAATGCCTTCGAGCACTCTGTGGCAATGAATCCAGCTATCTTGCGAATCTTTCTATCTCTCATCCGAACCATAACCCACACCATAACGCACAGATCTCAAACGGATCCATTGGTACCTCCACATGTGCGAGTTTGTACCTGGTACCAGCATCCTGTTCCAAGAATAGCAATGGTACCTACCCAAGTGATATTAGTCAAATTATCAATCTAAAGTATTAAAATGCATAATAATAACTTGAATTTCAAAGATACCTTAGGTGACCTTTTTAAATGGTAAAGAGGTGTTGATTATATCAAAAGGAGTTCAAAAAGGGTGAGGAGAATTAGCGGCATATAGTTGGAGGTCAATAGTATGTAGTATGGGCAAAGAACATGGTCAAAACGAGGGGACCAACAACATCTAAGAAGGGTTTTCAGAAATGTAGGAAGTTGGCTCTAAGAAGGGTTTTTCAGAAATGTAGGAAGTTTGGCATCTCATTGAATCCCAAAAATTCAAAATTTGGAATGCAATAAGGAAAATTACTTGGACACATCATTTCAAAGGAAGGAATAAGGATAGACCCAAATGGAGTTGAAGAAATTCTAAAGATTGACACACCTAGGAACAAGAAGGAGGTACAATCCTTTCTAGGAAAAGTAATTTTTTTGAGAATGTTTATCCCTAACTTGGCTGAAATCATAAAGTATATCACAAAAATGCTCAGGAAAGGAAATGAGATAAAATGGGCTCCTGAATCTAGGAAGTATTTTGAATATATTAAAGTGGCACTGACCAAATCTCCAATGTTTGCTAGCTGAAATTTTGCAAAATATTTTATCTTGTTTTCTTTTGCTTCAGAACACACCATTGTCGATGTTTTGTTGGAAAGAGATGAAAAAAACTTCGAAAGGTCCATATCCTATTATAGTAGGACTTTGAGAGACTCCACAATGAGGTATGACATCATGGAAAAGAATTCCTATACCTTGGTGAAGGCCTTAAATGAATTCATAACTTATATCTTCCATTCACATATCATTTCTTATGTGCCTAGAAATTCTATGAAAGAAATTTTGACTCAACTTGATCCTGAAGGGATAAGGGAAAATGGATAGCCGTGATGTTGGAATATGACCTAGATATCAAACCTAAAAATCAGATTAAAGGTCAGGGGCTTGCAAAACTGATGGCACAGTCCAATTGTGATGTATTGGGAATCTATTTCATTGTTGAATTATCAACAAATTCATAAGAAGAAACAATCCCATAGGTTTCCCAAAAATTCCTTGATTCTCCTTGGTATGCTGATATTACTTACGTATTAAGAAATGTACAAGATCCTCTTGAGTTAAGGAAAACCAAAGCCATATGTTTGAAGTTGAAAGAAACAAAGTTTTTCATTCTGGACCATTCTCTGCATTGGAAAGATCCAGATGGGGTCTTGCTAAATTGATTGCTGGAGGAAGAAGTGAAAAAATCTATCAAAGAGTTTCACAAAGGTGACTATGGGGGGCACCATTATTGGAAGACCACTGTGCACAAAATAATGAGGGTATGGTTCTATTGGCCTAGTATATTTTCCAATGTATACAAGGAAGTTTCAAGATGCCATGAATGCCAATTTTTTTTATGGAAAAAGAAGGTTGCATCCTTTACCTTTAAATCATATCTCTGTTGAAGCCCCATTCAGGAAACAGGGCCTTGATTTTATAGGAGATATTCATCCATCATCCTCAGCTCAACATAGGTGGGTACTGAAAGCCATATACTAATTCACAAAATGGATTGTAGCAGTCCCCACAAGGAAAATTACTGATATTGTTATCATCCAATTTTTAGAAAGAAATATTTTGTCTAGATTTGGTTGTCGAGTCAAGATCATTATTGATAATGAAACAACATTCAAGTCCAAGAAAATGGAGAAATTTTTCAGTGACTATAATATTACTCTTGGCCATTCCACAGCTTATTACCCACAAGGTGATGGGTTGGTTGAGTCATCCAACAAAATCTTGACCTGAATTATTAAGAAGCTTCTACAAGAAAATAAGAAAGCTTGGCACAAAAATATTATCTATGCATTATGGGATAATAGGATCACCACCAAAAGGTCTATTGATACATCACCCTTTTAGATTTTATACGGTATAGAGGCATTTTTTCCCACCTCATTAATACTTCCAGTGATGAGACTGCTACAAGAACAGAAAGATGAACCAAATGAATCTCTAAGGAGGATAAACCAATTAATCCATGTGCAACAAATGAGAGAACAGGTCTTCAAAAACCCACAACTACACCAAGATAAAATGAAAAGAGCCTTTGACATGCATACTAAGGGAGATGATTTCAGGGTGGATGATTTGGTACTGAAGTGGGATACAAGGAATGAAGACAGAGGGAAGCATGGAAAGTTTGACCATATTTGGCTAGGACCATTCAGGATCATTTCATACCATGGGAACAATGCCTATTTATTGTAGGAGGTCAATGGAGATCTCATTGGTCAAGGACCTGTGAATGGAAGGTTTTTCAAACACTATTTTTCTTAAAGAAATTTCAGTCTCTCCATTTCATTGTAAATAACCATTTTATTTTCAAATGAAGTTCAACTCAATAATCAATAGAAAATTGAAGCCCGAAGTGAAGGCCCTAAGTTTATGCTGAGTTTAGTTAAAGTCATGTCAAGAAAGTCTTGTAAATAAGTTTGTTTGTCATTTTAGATTCTTTTAAGTCGAATAAATCCCAATGGTCAGGAACTTGGTCTATTGTTCTTTGCTACCTCATTGGGAGGATAACATCCCCATTGGAGCCAGTTGTTAGCACCATGATTTTCATAGCTAGAGTTAGAGGTTTGTCAAAATTTTAAAAGTCATGCCATGATCTTGGGAAAATCAAGACATTCATAGATGAGTCATAGTTAGTGTGTCAAGGTTTATGAGGAAAATAATTAAATAAATAATGACTTGAAATGTTAGTAAGGGGTCTAGCCATAAGGTGGTTTAAAAGGTGTATTATATTTTTCATAAAAAACCATCATAAAAGGAAAAGAGTCAAGAGTGTAAATTTCATCATGTTCAATTTGTAATGGTCCACTTTCCTAAGTCTCGAATCACATTAAAAAGTGTGAAATTATGTGCTAAGTTCGAATCAAAGGTTAGGCCGAATTTCATGTCAAAAGGTATTATGGTTCATCATCACCTAATCATGAGGTTTGAAAAGGAACAATCATGGAACTCCATGTCATTTGTTCCATTGCAAACATCAAAGTTTTACCATCTATGCAAGTTCACTGTGCAAATCCTTAATTTTCCCTGAAACGTATTGTCACTATTGATAACTACTTCCATTTTAATTATTTTGTTCCTTATCCATTCGAGCATAAATATTGTCCACCTTTTGTTTTTTTGCATCGCCTCCAAGACATGCACATCGTCCACATCCTCCCCAACAATCTCTAAAGCTCTCTTCTA
>SNQJ01S0096536.1:0-15402 GCA_010110895.2 Picea sitchensis | reverse complement strand
CGCAGCTCCGCAGCTTCGTGGATTCACGCCTTTCCAACGATCGCTTCCCCTTTCTTTAAATTGACCCTCTTTTGTTCCTTGTCCCACAGCTAGAACCCAAAGTTCCACGATATACAAATTGATAGGCAAACTTGCACGGTGGTCGGGTCAACATTGCAGTTCTACTTTTCCGTGACCTCCAAACAACATTCAGAGCTCTGTGATATACAAATTGACAGATATACAAATTTGAAACCATTCTTAGATCATGCCCTCTTCCATATTACGATCCAACTATCATGCCCTCTTCCCTGGTGCACATTTTTGCAGTCAAAACTTCCGACAAATACAATTTAACCATCGGGTCCTCGCATATTTAGTGGAACTATTGTCACCCCATTTTGAAGTCCGTCTATCTGCTTTCCATACTTCGCCATTTGTTCAAATTTCTTTGGCCGATCGCCGATTTGGCGGGTTGAAGAAATATTCAGTTCGTAGTCATTGTTTCCTTTGCCCGCGCCCCTTAGCAATTAGCAGTTGGAAATTATATATAAGATCTTATTGCTATGCATGCAATTAGCAATTTCCCTATTCCATACTTAGCCACTTTACCGGAATTATGCAAATATACAAACCCCGCAACACTCGGCTATCCTGACTATCCCTGTAACCCTTTTTTGAATCACTTTCGATCACTTTTCAGAGCTTTCCATTCTTTCCTTGCTCTCCACCATCTCTGTTATATTCACACTTGTCTATAATAAAAGAAAATAAAAATCTTTAGCTATATATATACATATCTTGTTTCTAAATATGAAATTACTGGCATTTAATTCTAATAGGTCATCATGTAGAAACCGTATACATTTTTCATTGATGGGCGAAAGGCTCGAGGACATCTCGTATTGATGCCCATTAAACCAAATTTTGCGGGGGGATTATATTATTCCTTCCAAGTGTTCATTTCAAAATCATGAAATCTCGTTCACACGGCGTGGCCTTCGCACATTCACGAAACCTCTATTCCTTAATTGATCTTTGTCATACCGACCACCTTCATATTTCTAAATATGCAATAAATAAACTTTATTGCTAACAGTTCATCATGCACCACCAATACAGATTGTCATTAATCAACGAAAGTCTCGAGGAGCTTTCCCATTCATAAGCATTTAACCAAGATTTAGCGAAAAGTTACATTATCTGCTCTAACTGTTCATTTAAACCATCATCTATACCAAAGTAACCTTCTCATAAACCTATGGCATCAGCTCGAAAACAATTCTATGGAGATATAGTGAACATCTTCGGATGCGAGAACCATAACTTCCACTGGTCCAAGTCATTTTCTTATTACTCAACCTTTGCCGCAGAGAACCAAGTAATTTGGACCTCCGAGATTGCCCATGCAGGCTGTGTCCCTGAGAGTTTTTACTGTAAGGACCTGGTCTCTTGGTGCGCCAATAAATATATTGCAGAGAAAAGAATTATTCCACTACATGACCACTCTTATGTTTCTTTGTCACTTCAAGTCTTCTGCCAGATGTTGAAATTGTTAGAGCCAACATTGACATTCAAAGGAGAAGATTGCAAACAATTCCTAGAAAAGCATAATAACGGATTGGACCTTTTGCCCATTTTTTTGGAAAACCTGAATCTAGTTCCTGAATATATTACAAGCATCTAGGTTAGTTCATTTAGAAATCCATTTCGTGAAATTGCCTGGCTGTTTACAAGAATGACTAGACAGGAGTCCACAGGTATTGTTTCCCACATGGCTCTTTATATTTTGTATTTGACAGTCAACAAACAAACTATTTTTTATTGGGGCAGGTTAATTTCCCATGAAATCTCTTCCCAATCGTCAAGCTACAAAAGGGAAAATAAATTTTATATGTCATCCTATTTAGTTTTTGCAATAGCACATTCCTGTCGGTTTCTGCAACTGTCTCTGTCCAAGAATGTCAACTGCGAATTCCACCCAGTAATGTTCTGGTACCAGGCCCTGTGGAAGCACAAGGCTTCCCATTATTTTTATGAGGTTTTTAATGGCTTCCTGTCTTTTTTCAAAGTTTTGTTGTTAGGAGAAGATGCTCCCCGCATATCTAAACAAGCAACTAGTGTTTTGGACAAGAAGGGGACACTCGAACATTTGGATAATTACACTGCCATAAGAATTTTTGGCTCCACAGAACAACCTGCTCTCCTTCCATGTCACATTACGGACATAATGTTTGTTGCAAAAGTGGTACATCAATACAACTACTAGTTCCATGTGTTCCAAAGGAAGAAAAAAAAAAGTTCATTCCTCTGCCTTGGAAAATAGGGGAGTTCGTGTTGAAAAATGTCAACAAAATTGACGATTTTGCAACACATTTTAGAATCTCCAACCTCAGATATGCTGAAGACATAAGAGGATTTGACCCCTATGATATTTTTAGAAAACATTTACAAACACTTGGCCTCGACGATTGTTTTGTAAATAAACACCTACCCAAAAACAAAGACAGTGGCGACAACGATCCTGCCTCTGATGCCGACGACGTAGAGACAGTGCAAAGCTGCACTAAATTGTACACGCAATAGGGGAAAGGCCCTAGTGACAAGAGTGTTCAATATGTAAATACCAGTCCAAAAAGTACGACATCCTAGAGCATCTCTCCAACGGCCCATCATAGCAACAAAGAAACCCAAAGTTCTTCAAACAGAGGAGAAGATAATGAACCTCCTCACTCTAAAATTGATAGTTCTCACAAGCTTACAGTAGAGAAGAAGAGGGAAAAACAAATGGGGCAGGTGGAAGAGCCAGAAATTCAGAGTGCGAACATGGAACTTGACATTGATTTGGATGTCATGTTCCCCTTCCTTGATCAACCCAGAGACGCCATCCACCATAGCCATCCAATAGACATATCTGTTACCCAAAATTTTGATGAAGATGAATCCTTCGTGTTCCAGAGCATTGTTTTTTATAGCCGAAACAAAAATTGATAATTGAGAAAAAAATGTTAAAAATAAGAAAGGAAAATCTCGTTCAGAGGTTGACGTTGCCAACCTGCAACCGTCCCAAATCTGTCAACTTCACACTGCAACCGAAGAAACACTTCATGATTCCATTAGAGGAATTGAGACTGAGCATGCCAGACTGAAGGACCGAGTCAAGGAATTGGAAGACGCTTTCATTCCTATGCCATTGCTTGTCGATCCTTTGACAATAGCCATGCCCGGTACCCCTGTGCCCATTGTAAAAGCATCCTCCACCTTGCTCGCATCCTGTAAAGGATATGTGGAGAACAATATCAAAAAAAGAATGCAACTGGTTACGAGGCGTGGAAAAAATCACAAACCATCACTTCGCTTGGAACCAGGGCACATAGCTTGCTCGAGCTTTTGCAGGCCGAATTAAAAGATGAAGACAATTTCTTTTTAAAAATGATCATCCCTTTTGGCAAGATTGTCAACAATATGATAGAAACAAAAAGAAGAGAAAAATATATTCCATCCAAAAACCAGATCGCCCAATTGAATGTATGTTGGAAAGAAAAAGTAAACAACCTGTGTCTCATTGTTCAGTCATGTGAACAAGCCATATTGAAGAAAGATAAATTATTCACAAAGCTGTCAAATATAGACTTAGCCGGGAAAACCAACGACTTCCAAGACCCCCTCTTAATCGAAAACTCCTTGCCCTTAACCAGACAAGAGTTCGATAAACAGGTTGATATGTTTAAGACCTTGTCAAAATGTAGAATATGTTTTTTTGACAAAGAGTTTTAAAAACATACATTTAATATTAATCCACTAGACAATAATATGAGATTGAGATGAAAATGGCATGCACATAAGGCACCTTCCTTAACAATTTATCATATCTATTTTTTCAAAAATAGTTTTAAATTCATTCATGATTAGGATCTAATCCCACAACTTCTTTCACGACTATTGAACCCTTGTCAACTTATGGATCCTCTCCATGTTTAGAGATATATAATTTATGTTCCATCATATTAAATTTGATTGATTGAAAAGAAGAAATATTTGATAAGATAAAATATATATATTGGGAGGAAAGACCTTTATATTTTTAAGGTCATGGTCAAGCCACACTAAATTGATGTATGAGACCCCCTTGTTTGTGGGACAAGGGACCCCTCTCCACCCAAGGATTTCACTGGTAAAGTCTGATTTGAACTTGTGTAAAATAAATAACAATCATTGTATATATATGGAGTTTGTAATTTTAATATATTTAAAATATGAAATATTTTAAATACATTTTATAATATTAATACATTATAAAATATATTAATATATTAAAAAATCTATTAATAGTTTTTAATATATTAATATATTTTATAATACTAATTTTTTCATATACTTTAATATTAATGAATTAAACCGGCATAGATTCATCTTAACTTTTGATCTATCAAGCTTAGAGAGAGATTGAAGTGAAAACCTTTTTAAGAGTGCAAAACTTGAGAAAAGATTAAAGGCTTACACCTAGAAAAATTTCACCCCTCTAAAAACTTGATAGATCCACCGTTAAGATGAACCTATGAAGATTATTTTTCATTTAAATTTTCTATATCACTATTAACTATTCCAATATAAATATAAATCATAAAACATTCTTGTAAATCAAATTATTATTTTTAGTTCTTAAATGAAATTAATTCAATGAAGAATGAAAAAAATAAACATTCTGTCTACTCAAAATACATTCAATATATATCAATATTTTAATACAATAATAAATAACTAAATAAATACATCATTTTAAATAATAAAATGATGTATCATTTTAAATAATAAACACATTAATGGAAGCAGAAGTGTATCATATCTATAATTACTTTAATTAAAAAAAACCTACCCAAACACTTTTTATTCAACAAAGTAATTCCCTCAAATACTTGTGATATAAATATAAAGAGTTCAAGGAAAAATTCTTTTATCCAATTATAACTCAAGTAAATCCCAGGCACGGAGTTTCTGCCTTCGCAACTCTCTCTAGTTAAAGATAAATTATACTTTTCAAAAAAATTCGCAGGGCCAAATTCCAAACAAAGAGAAGAACTATAATGTATTCCGAGCCGTTTTGAATAGCTCTCCATCAAAGAGAAGAACAATAATGTTTTCCGAGCCGTTTTGATGCCATCTCGACTTCTTGATGCCAAATACCGTCCTCAATCGCTGACTTGTAGCCCTTCAAGTGGAATTGACTTGTAGCCGTTCAAATGGAATTGCCTTCCGATCATCGAAGTTTCTCAATCTCATATATCACACCAATTAAAAGTCCATCTGCAAAGAGTATTGGTGCTCTGTCCATAATTGAAAGTTAATCTGTAAAGAGTATTTGATATGATATATATCACATCACTGCATCACTCTGCATATTGTTACCTATAACTATATTTGATGTGATATATATCACACCACTGCACCACTATGCATACCATTTGATTGTTTTAAAAAAAACCTTTTAACTGGGCCAAATTCTAAACAAGAGAGGAGCTTTAATGTTTTCCAAGTCGGTTTGAATAACCCTCCATCTCGTCTTCTCGATACCAACCACCGTCCTTACTCGCTTTATTGACTTGTAATCCTTCAAGTGGAATTGCTTCCCGAACACTGAAGTTCCCAAATCCAGACGTAAGGTCCTTCTTTTTCATTATTATTCACACCTTTGAAAATACGTTCAAAGTTTATTATTATTCAGAAGTTGACCATGACTTCTGAATGAGGCCCTGCTATAAACCCGGAAAATACGCTCAAAGTTGACCATGACTCCATGACTTCTGAATGCGGCCCAGCTATAAACCTGCAATGGTTTGCTCATTTTATGTGTGATATAGCACTCAGAAAAGACACTAGCTTGGATTTAAGTTGTTTTAAATTATCTACCTAACTTCTGAGTACCTTCCTCAGACCCTGTGGTACTGGTTTTATTGCTAGAGAAGTCGAGTGAGAGAAGAAATTGGTATTTTGACATTTTCAATATATTTACACAGACACTGTGTGAGAGTTTTTGTTTGGTCTGTGTTAGAGAAAATTATATCATGGCTGAAGCTATTTTCGTCTCTGGATTTGTTGGTGTGGGCATAGAAAAAGTAATCAACCAGATTCTTCACCAGATAGGGATTTGCTATTCGCTGCAAGAAAGAATTGGGTTCTCTTGAGAGTCTGGTAAAAGACATCCAGCCTATCATATGAATGAATGGATTAATGTTTATTATGTATATTTATTATTATATATTATGGTTTATAATATACAATATACACAATGAATATACTTTGTAGGTAAGATTATTGATTTATAACATTAATAAATAATTTTTTAATGATAAATTATATGTTTATTATATATTTTAATTTAATATAGAAAATAATATTATTAATTTAATGTTAGAAATTTTACATAATTTTTATAATTTTTAAAATATTATAATGATGATGATGATTAATGTCCATCTAGAGACCTTAAGAAAGGTAAATAGAAAGGTAAGAGATTACTTGAGATTTTTTTAAGAATGTTATGAGATTACTTGGATTTTTTTAAGAAAGTTATTTAGATGCTGGAAAAACATTAGGAGAAGCATTCTAAGATCATTGTAATTTTGATGACTTAGAAGGTTAGGAAGGTGTGTATTGTGACAAATATTTTGAAATTGAGATCTAATTTGAGTGTAGGCAGGGTATTCTAGGAGAAAGTGCGTTCCATATTCAACCCTTTAAGTGTCACAAAGGTGAGAGATTATTCCATGCCATGGTGTTTTGGGAATTGTCCAACATCCACTTTCAATTTCACTATATACCTAAGAAGCTAGATGGTAGATCAGGTCCACCATAACACACTCATGCACCAACCCATCGATATGTTGTATGAAGCTTTCTCCAATGCGCCATCGGGGCAAAGATGTCCGACCTGTGCAAGACCTTATGCCTTGCCAACTCAACACTAACCGCACAATGAAGACCTCGACGAAGCTACTCCTGGAGCTAACGGGTAATTGCATGGCTTGGAGTTCTTTCTCGTTCTCGTTAGGTGTCAGTCTTAACTATTTTTTGTTTAGTTCCAAGTCAAGTTTAGTTTTAGTTCTAGTTCTAATGGTTAATGTAAAGACTATAGGCCGCCACCTGTCTTGATTTTCCCTTGACAGGGCATATGGTGAACCCTTTTTTTAGACATGGACATCCAAGGCTGCCAACTGTCCCAATTTATTGACAGCCTAAAGACAGGTGTAATTTTTGTATGTGATATGCTATAATAGGATCTGCCCCTCTCTTTTTTATTTAAAAAAAAGCATATACCAAACAATATTTATATTAATATAGTTGTTAATTTTATTAAAAATATATTATTATTCTCTGTGTAAAAGGTATATTTATGTAAAAGATATATTTGAGGTATTAATATTTATAATAGATTGTATATTTAACATATACCAAACAATATTTATATTAATATAATTATTTAACATATAGTTAAAATAAAAGTAATATTTTTTAATATAATATGTAAAATAACCAAACAATAATTATATTAATATAATTATTTAACATATAATTAAAATAAAATTAATATTCTTTAATACAATATGTAAAATATACACTTTTGAAACATATAGGAATTTTATTATTATCGGTGTAAAACAATAGAAGATGTAAAACAATATATATGAGATGAATAATACATTAGATTAAAATAAAATAAAGTAAGAAGAGTTGGAGTAAAATCAACAATCGAAGAGTTGGAGTAAAATCAACAATCTTTTTAACATATAATTTTATGTAATTTTATTAAAATTTCAAATTTTAATTTTATGTAATTTTATTAGAATTTCAAATTTTAGTAAAAACAAATTTATGATATTTTTATAAAAAAACATCATTTCTATATTTAATATTTTAAAAAAATAGTCAGCTTCATTTATTTATCTATTTTAATTTAAATTCATTAAATATGTTGGTTTAAATGGCCAATTATATGAACTTTTAATTTTGAATGTCTTGTTCCACAAAAACTCATTAAATAAAAAATAAAAACACATACTTAACAATATAGCATTATTAAATTTAAATTGGATTTTACAACATCTCATTTAAAATGGTTGAAAAATTTATTTTTATAATTTTATATTTTACAAAATTTATAAATAAAAAATAAAAACACATAGCCGAAAATATAGTATTGGACAATATAGCATTAAATATAAGTTGAATTGTATGACATCCAATTAAATATAAGTTGAATTTTAAGACATCCAATTAAATATGGTTGAAATCTTCATCTCTATATATATTCCATTATTAAATAAAAAATTAAAACACTTAACAATATAGTATTATTAACTCTAACTTGGATTTTACAGCATCATTAAATAAAAAATAAAAACACAAACTGAACAATATAACATTATTAACTCTAAGTTGGATTTTACAGTATTATTAAATAAAAAATAAAAACACATACTTAACAATATAGCATTTTTAACTCTAAGTTGGATTTTACAGCATCTCATTTAAAATGGTTGAAAATCTTATTTTATAATTCTTAAATAAAAAATAAAAACACATACTGGAAAATATAGCATTGAACAATATATCATTAAATATAAGTTGAATTTTACCACATCCAATTTAAAATGATTGAAATCCTCATCTCTATATATATTCCATCAAACATTTCCAAGCTTGTGGTGTGCATTGAAGATGTATGTAGCAGCTTCCATTCTAGTCTTGTAATTGAGAGAATGAAATTCCCGAGAGGACGAAATGGAGGAAGCCGCATGACGTGCACATAGGAAATACACATCAGACTCTACATGTCCTGGGGAATGGGGAAGGTAAACATGATCACTCATATTCACTGTTAGTCCATCTTGAAAAATGTAAGGTTTGTAAATGATTTTTTAGACTAATTCTACTCATTTTTTTATTTCTCAAACTTCATAATACAACTTCAAATCAACACCAACAAAAATGATGAATGATTTTCTCAAAAGAATTAAAACTGCCCACAAACAACAGAGAGATCAAACAACAAATCAAGCTGCCCACAAACAACAGATATGTTTGTATTTTTATTTAGACTTAAAGCTACCCACAAACAATAGATAGATCAAACAACAAATAGATCAAAATCATGTGATAAAATTACTAAAACCAATGTACTTTAAAACAATTAATTAAATGGACAAAAATATCGAATAATATTTTTTTTGGAAAATTTTACACAGAAAAACTACTATACTAAAGATAAACTACAATATTGTTATCATAACCAAAATTTTGAACTACAATACTGTTGAAACATAATCAAAATAAGAAGACCTACTATACTAAAGATGAACTACAATACTGTTATCACAACTAAAATTTTGAACTACAATACTACTGTTACTATTGAAATAGAATCAAAATAAGACTATTTAAATATTGATTAAATTAACCTGAAAATTCAGGAATGAAATCCAAAATCCAAAAAGTTGAAGGGCATTAAACCTAAATATTATACAATGCAAGCAAAGTACTACCTCCAATAAGTTGAATTTTATGAATATGGAGTTAAAGTTAACCATTTTTTAATCATCTAAAAATATCCAAAAAAATCCAAAATTAGTTTTTCAAAATATAATAAAATTAATGATTTTGAAGCTAATATCCACTTAATTTCATCTAACATTATGAATATGGAATTAAAGTTAACCATTTTTTAATCATCTGAAAATATCCAAAATTAATTTTCCAAAATATAATAAAATTAATGATTTTGAAGCTAATATCCACTTAATTTCATCCAACATTATGAATATGGAGTTAAAGTTAACCATTTTTTAATCATCTAAAAATTTCCAAAATATAATAAAATTAATAGTTTTGAAGCTAATATCCACTTAATTTCATCCAACATAAACAATTAAAGACTTTCTACAAATGATCAACACAATTTAATGAAAATAAAAATAAAAATAGTTATAACTAAAAACAAAATAGAAAGAAAATACGGAGATATATGATACAACATTTACCACACAAAATTCTCTATGAAATATAGAGTCATATCAATGTGGTCTCCAACTTTGTGATTGTCTAGGGACTTAGAGTCTAACATTCCCCCCCTCAATCACAAGTATGAATAATAGTACTAGTAACGAAACAATAATTGATATCATTTTCAGTATTCAATCTGAAACTTTTTTTTTTTTTTGGTAAGTAAGTAATTTTATATATAAGGGCCTTCAAAAAACCAGAGCATAGTTCCAAAATTTAATAACATCCGGATTGTAGTTACTGAACTGCCCCAGAAGGGAGAAACCAATTCAGCCAACCGGGAAGTTTAGCAACTGAGTTCTTACCATTCTTAAAAAACAAATCTAAGCTGATTAAAATACAACTAGAGGGGAAACTATTAAAAAAAGAACAGGTCCCATGAGGGGTTAGACACCTGGCAAGTAATCTGGCAGGTAACCTGGCCACGACTCCTCTTCAACAGGTGTCCCTTGGTTTGCCAAATGCATGTCGTCGTCCACGGTGCATTCATCCCTGTTGGCAGCTGTCTTGGCGTCTCCCAATAGAGTGTGCACATGTTGACCGGTGGTTGTGACCGCTTCCATGTCCTCCTGCTGGACCTGCTCCGCAATGACCTCTGCTACACTCTGCGTCCTGACATTCCTGTCACCGCCTGCTGAGGAGGGCGCTCCTTATGAAGTCGCGCTTGTTGGGTAGGAGGGAGAGGCGTTGTGTAAGTTAGAAAGGAGCTGGAGGAGGGTCGAGATCCTTCCGTCCATAAGCTGTATCCTAAATTGGAGGTCCTCCATTCCCTGACGGAGTTCGAAGACCAAGTCATAGAGGATGGTGAAATTCTCTTTTAGCTGCAAATCCGACTTGGAATCAGACGACGTCAACGCCTTGTTTCGGTCGGCCTGAACAGGAGATGGCATCCCCATGGGCGACTTTGAAGAACCAACAACCGACGTGAGGGGGGGAAAAAAGTTTCTGGAGGGAGAAGGAGCGGCAAGGTGGCGCAGGGAAGAGTCCGACAAGGTTTCAATTAAGGCTAAGCACTCAAAGTGGGAGACAGGCGTGGTGGAGGAATTGAGAGGTGCTAACTCAGGCAACAAGAGTGGCAAGGAGAGTGTTGAGGGCGAACCAGGAGGGGAAGCCGATGCACGAGGCCCAGGAGGATGCCAAGGAGAGATCCTTCGCGGTCTTCCTCGTTGTCACAGCATGGTTTGGCAGTGTAAGTGGAAATGGCGTTCCAGGCCAAAGGGGAGAGCCTGGAGAAGGCCGGGAGTCGTGAACACCATGAGCATGAAAACAAAACCAGGCCAGGGTAGCAGAGGAGTACTGGAGTCGAATATCGGGAGAGGGAGAGTATCACAAGCAGACGGAGAAGCCATAGCACCACGTATAAAGGAGGTCGGGTGAACACAAATTAATGCCACTGCAAACGACGTGAAATCCATTTATTATGGGGTAGAGTCGGCGGTAGTTGGCACGAGCCGGTCACATGGCTCGCTACCTTGCTGGCTCCTCCGCTCTCCCTCTATACGCCAGGTGGTCAGCACTATCACCCCATCCGGGGGTTTGTCCACTTCCTCAGCTTTGCGGATACATTGCTCGAGTATAGGGTGATCCAGAGTAAGGGACGTTTTGCAAAGGATTTCCGGTCCATCCCAGTTGACCCCTAGATTAGCCAGTTCATCCGCTACCTGATTCACACTCCTTCTAATGTGAGCAGGTATAACCGCCTGATTGGGTTGCAGTAAATCTGTAATAGTCTTTAGCCCATGTGAGAGTCTCCAGCTGGGTGATATTCTTTCCGGGTCTGCTCCATTTAAAATTCTGCTGAGGAGGTTGATGATGATTTGAGAGTCGCCCTCTACAATCAGCTAGGTGAAGTTGTGATCCGTGGCAAGTTGCAGCCCCCGAGTAAGTCCCCAGAGTTCCGCCACATTGTTCGTGGTATGACCAAGGGAGCCTGCATTAATGAGAATAATGTGTCCATGGTGATTGCGGAAAACAACTCCATAGCCCGCTGCTCCTGGATTGCCTTTAGAGGCCCCGTCAAAGTTGAGTTTGATGAAGTTAACCGGAGGGGATGACCAAGAGGAGGGACTGCTGGGGGTGTGGGGACAGAGGGAATGAGAGGGTGAGGAGAGAGGAAGGGAAGCCAATGCTTAAGGATCGGGAGTTCTGAGGGATTGTTGATCAGGTCTTTTTCATTCCAAAGTTGAAGGTTGAGAGTTTCTAGAATATTGAGGCGGCAACAATTCCAATAGTGTTGCCACGAGAGGGAAGCATTCCTGAAAAGCCTTCTATTTCTTTCCTTCCATACTTGCCAGAGGATGAATCCGAGAAGTAATTGCCAAATACGATTTAGGAGGGGAGAATGAAACACTTGGTCCCTCCAGTTCGTAATGGTGTCGACGATGTTGTCTCGTTCGTGATCCGAGATGCGCATAATGAGTGCACTTTGGTCCCAAATTTGAGCAGTGTACGGACAGGAATTGAGAAGGTGATTCATGGTTTCATCTGCCTCCCTACAAATTATACATATAGAAGGCCCCACAAAGCCTCTTTTTGAGAGGTTATCCCAGGTTAGAATGCTTGAGTGGATCACGAGCCAGAGGAAGAGGGTGATTTTGGGCCAATATCTGAGGTTCCATATTTTGCACCAAACCTCCCGTGTAGGTGCCAGGTTTGGTTGGATCTTGATGTGGTAGGCTTCTCATATGCTGTAGGTGCCCCTTGGTCGATATCCCAATCGAAGAATATCCTCTCCCGTGAGCTTGCTGATTTTCCGTTTGAGCATTTCATTCTGGCATGGTCCCAGATCCACGTGCCCGTCCAAGTTCATGCGTTCCCTATCAAGGTGTCAGTGCCGCCAGGTGTTATCTTGAGGATTATCTTGCCAATAATCCGCTACTTTTTTCAAGCCCGCCTGTGTAGCTTGGGTGCTGATGCGCTCAGCCCAGTCCTCGTGGTCCATAATTGGCCATTACTACCAAGAATCTTTCCAGAAAAGGGTTGTTTTCCCGTTTCTAATTTCCCAGAAAGCATGATGGGTGATTAGTTGTCTATTCTGCTTAGCGGCTGCCCAAATTAAAGACCCTGGTGTGTCTCCATTCCAGCGTATGAGATTTTTTTCCGCCACCTCTGGTACATATTTCTTCCTCCATAACCGTGCCCATAGGTCCTTGGGATTCTTAAGCCATCGCCACCATATTTTGGCACTGAGGACTTTATTCATGATGGTGGGATCTCATAAGTCAAGGCCTCCTTGCGTTTTGGGCTGACAAAGTTTGTCCCAGCTAACAAGCGTTATTTTCTTCCCTGTGTTGAGGCCTTGCCACAGGAAATTCCTTTGTAATCTTTTAATGGTTGTGAGTACAAACTTCGGAGCAGCCAGTGCCGAGAAGATGTAGGTGGGAAGGGCCTGGAGAACTGCTCGGAGGAGTATGAGACGACTTGGAAGGTTTAGAACTCTGGGGGTCCAGGAAGAGAGTTTCTTGGTAAAAGAAGAGAGGAGATTCTCCCAGGAGGAGTTCCGGAGGGCATTGTCAATCAAAGGGATGCCAAGGTATTTGGACGGAAGGGAGCTTCTATGGAAACCTAAGAGATCAGAGATATGGCGCTGAATTGGGGGGGGCGTATTAAAGAAAAAGATTTGGGACTTGTCTTTGTTGTAGTCCAGGCCTGAGGGCTCAGAGAAGGTCTGGAGGATCTGGAGGATGGAGTTTGCTTCCCGCACAGTTGGGGTACCCATCAGGAGTGTATCATCCACGAATTGGCTATGCGAAATAGGGGGGGAGATGCCATGCAGAGGTAGACCTTCCAAAGTGTTTCTTGCAACGGCTGCGTGAATACATCGACTGAGACCTTCGACCATTATAATGAAGAAGAACGGGGAAAGAGGGTCTCCCTGTCTAATTCCTCTAGAGGGGGTAAAGGGGCGAGAGGGAACACCATTGATAAGGATGGAGAAAAAAAGATGAGGAGGTTAGGTTCAAGATCCAAGTCACCCAGAGTTTTTCAAAGCCAAAGGCGAGGAACATTTCCCGCATGTAGTCCCAGCTTATCTTATCAAAGGCTTTAGAAAGATCTAATTTAAGGAGCATACCTGGCATTCATGTTTTCTGCAAAGAGTGGATCACCTCATGAGCTAGGATAACGTTGTCCAGGATTTGTCTACCCTCGACATAGCCTGATTGTTCCGGAGAGATGATAGTTGGCAGAATGGGTTTGAGCCTTCGGGCGATCACCTTTGTAAGAAGTTTATAGATGACGTTGCAGAGGGCTATGGGTTTAAATTTCTTGGGATGATGAGCCTGCCCCTCTTTGGGGATAAGAGTAAGGAAAGTAGCGTTGAGAGATTGAGGACTTGTCCAGTGGAGCGGGAGTCTTCAATAATTTCCCAAACCTCTACCCTGATCATATTCAATATGAAACTTTTGAATCGAGTCTAAGTATGTAATTTTCCACAGATAGTCATAATGCTATACAATTTTCTGGATAAAATTGTGTATGGGACTTCGAACCTTGAATCCTAAATATCATCATTGATATATGATATCCCCCCTTATTAGGTGCAAGGTGAGAAGTTTGTTGAAATTGGTTGAAGGGATCCAATATTGAGCTTTGGATTCTTCTATTCTTCAATGATTCATGGTTGAAGGGATCCAAGCTTGAGCTTTGGATTCTTTATGTTGTGGTTTGTTTGGTTGACCACTAACCATCCTCCATTGGTACTTGAACAATGTGGTAGTTCTGGATGACCAATAACCAATTTTATTTAAATAATGTGATGGTTTTGGTTTACCACTAACCATATTCACTCCCCCCCATGAAGGTGTAATATAGTATCATTTTCATCCATGTCCCCCCCTCCCCCCCAATGAAGGTGTAAGATAGTATGTTTTTCATCAATGTTTGACACTTTTATAAGAGATGATTTGTCTTCCCACAATGAAGACAAGGATGGAGGTCACATTCTTATAACCAGCTTCTTAATTCCTTTCAAAAGCATTTAAAATTGGATTAATTCATTAACAGTCAAAATTTAATGATTGAAATTTAAAAACCAAAATTGAAATAATACATGCAATACTTAACAAATTGATAATGGAGTTCACCCATATGAGCTACATCTTTGGGTCCACTTCAATTGATGAACTGATCCATTCAAAAAGATGCACACTACATTTTTAAATTTCTTTACATCAGAAAACTACCTTCAATCTATTCTCCCAATAAAGGGACTTCTCCCTCGAAAAGGATTTGGCGAGTCTCTATTTTCCCTTCTTACCAATCCAACTTGGCTTTGTCTCAAATTTTCTCTCACTCTTCCCTAATCATCATCGACATGATCCATTCCTTGAGAGCCCACGATGGAAATCAAAATGGAGAGGCCAATGT
>SNQJ01S0096535.1:19613-31670 GCA_010110895.2 Picea sitchensis | reverse complement strand
GCCCTTATCTCTTGGGGCAACGCTTCCAAATTAAGAAAGATCATCAAAGCCTCAAGTATTTTATGGAGCAACGACCTTCCTCCCCAGAGCAACAAAAATGGGTAACTAAGCTCTTTGGTTATGATTATGAGATCATTTAAAAGAAAGGAAAATAAAATGTGGTTGATGACGCTCTTTCTCGAAATTATGAAGATGAAGGGTCCCTTTTTTCCCTCTCCTTCATTGTACCATATTGTCTCCAAGTTGTGCACTAAGAATGGCTACATGATCCTAAAATATCACATGTGATCCAACAATTGAAATCCAACTCTCCAGTTTCCCCAGTGTACTCTTAACACAACGATGAACTTCGCTACAAAGGTCATTTGTATTTAAGTAAACAGTCACAACTTAAAGCCACAATGCTTTCTGAGATTCATGCTACTCCCACAATTGGGCATTCAGGGTTTACCAAAACCTATGATCGGGTCAAACATTTTTATTTTTTTCCTGGGATGGTATGAAAAAGGACGTTCACACTTTTGTAGCAGAATGTGATGTTTTTCAATGCAACAAAGGTGAAACCATCAAACCTCTTGGAATACTCCAACCGCTTTCGATTCCACCCGCTATTTGGAGGGACATCTCTATGGATTTTATTGTGGGATTACCTAAATCAGGAAATAAGTCCATCATCATGGTGGTTGTGGATCGTCTTTCCAAGTATGCTCATTTTTGTGCTCTTCAACACCCATTTACCACATCAACAGTGGCTCAACTTTTCATGGATCATATCTTCAAGCTTCATGGCATGCCTCATTCTATTTTTTCTGATCGAGATCCAACTTTCACTAGGAATTTTTGATAAGAACTCTCTAGACTCCACGACACCCAATTGCATCTCAACACCGCCTATCATCCCCAGACTGATGGTCAAACTAAAGTTGTCAATAAGTGTTTGGAGACTTATTTGAGGTGTTTTTCCTCTGAAAGGAAAAATCAACGGGCTCAATGGTTACGATTAGTTGAATGGTGGTACAACACTTCTTACCATACAACTACTCGCATGATTCCTTTTGAAGCAGTATATTGCCAAAAGACACCTTCATTTCTCTCCTACATGCCAAGTGTATCGAAGGTCCAGGTGGTTGACCAAAATCTTTCAGTTTGCAAGGCTATTCTCCGTACCCTCAAAGAGAATTTGGTAATGGATCAGAATCACATGAAGCAACAGGCCGATCAAGGTCGCTCAGAATGACAATTTGTTGAAGGAGACCGGGTATTTCTTCGGCTACAACCTTATAAGAAAACTTCACTCAAGGCTGAACATTGTCAGAAACGGGCACCCAAATTTTATGGTCCTCATACAGTTCTCAAGCGCATTGGACAGGTGGCCTATCGGTTAACTTCACCCAATTCTAAGCTCCATCATGTTTTTCATGTCTCTTTCTTAAATAAGGTGATTGGAACTAAGTGCCAAACTCAAACCAACCTTCCGAGTTGGATGAAGAAGGATCCATCTGGTTGTAGCCACAAGCATTTTTGGACCAGCGAGAGCATAATCTTCGTCAGTGTACCATCAACGAAGTGTTAGTTTATTGGAAAGATACAACTCCAGCAGATGCCACCTGAGAGCCCGCTAACATTCTGCATCAATTTCCTCATCTCAAGCCTTGAGGAAAAGGATGATTCTAAGGGGGAGGGCATGTTAGGGGCATAACCTACCTAACCTGTCAAGTGGGTAGAATAATATATTTCCATGTAATAAAGGTCAATATTAATAAGGCCTAGCAACATGGAGGAATAAGTCAAATGTAAGAAGACCTAATAGAAGCTTTCGCTTCTAGAAGGATCTTCCTCTATATTGTTCTTTTGGATAGATAGATTTAGTATAAATAGGAATAGAGGGTATGAAAAGTTTTGTCTCGGATATTATTGTAATAGAGCTTTGCTCTGCCAGAGGTTTCCTCCTCGAAGAGGCAAGTGAACATTTCTCTTAGTAATCAAAGTGTTGTTTCTGGTGTTATTCTGGTATAATTTGGTATTATTGTGGTGTTGTTCTGGTTATATCATTATTTATCTGCCATTTCTAGCTAATTATTTATGTTCTGCATACTATTTTATATCTGGAATATAATAGAGGGGTACCATCACCTTTACCTTCTAGGACCAAGCCATCATGTGTCATGGCCATATCATCGTTATCCTTGTTCAACCTAAAACCTTCACCACTTCATCTAAACCATGACATTGTCTTACTCCACTTCCATAATTTAAATCCATTCCAAAACCTCCCTAAATGTCCCAAAATGAGAAGGACCAGAAGTTGTTCAAGGAAGGACATTAGTGTTGTTACATCAAGCATCAATGTTGCTACACAAGAAACATCATCAATAAACCTTATTCAGAGAAAATGCATTTGACACGATGATGCATTTAGTTGTTGCAGTTTGTGTGGGCCCAACGTCTTAGCAAAGAGGTGCGGAGGCAGTTCTACTAAAAAAATTGGTATTGGGATAAGAAGAAGGATTTCAAACTTTCCTTTATTTATATGTGCATGTTTTCTTCCAACATGAAAATTTATGGATCTTTATTCACATTGGTTCTTATGAGTTAATGGTGGTCTTGAACATGTCTTGGAATTATTGAAGTTAATCAATGTATTGAGTCTAGCCAACTCAATATGAAGAATAGTGGTTTTGTTAGAATTGGCTACTCTAACGAATCACAGGAGAGAGAATATGAAAAATCCAAGACAACAAAATGACAATGACACTGAAGATCCAAAGTCAAAGATGCAGATGAAGACGCCAAATATGTAGATAATAGAAGGTCTTGTTGTTGTCACACAAGAACCAACAACATGAGCGGAAAAAAAGAAAAAGGACACACAATTGTTGCTCCACGAGAACCAGCAACAGAGAGAGAAAAAAAAAAGTATTTGATATGGACAAGCCAAGTAAATGAACGTGTTCTGTATTTATTTTTGAAGTGAAAACTCATGTGTGGACAAGTTGTTACGAGTATTTTTTCACATATTATGGATTCTTCAAATCATAATCATTGCACATCCTTTGCCACAAATTTAAAGTCATTGGTAGCTAATACAGTTGCGAGGTTCTCATGTTTTCAAATCAATCTGCTGCAGAATATCTGTAGCTACCTGCTGCAGAATTCATGTACTTGCCTATTTCAGAATCCTTGTAGCAGCCTGCTACAGAATTAGGCATGTAATAGCTCAGAACCACCTAAATATTTAACATTGTCAGACACTGCAATGTCAATAATAATTTTCAGATCAACAATAATCCTTTATGAAAATATTTCGGAGACACCAAGGGTCGACCCTTAGCATAAAAGAATATTCTCAATACAACGGATATGATGAGGATACACTTGCACGTGCAATCAATAGTTATAACCAACTGCATTCTCCACTAAATACTTAACCGAGAAGATTCTCGAAGCATCCCACAGACTTAGGAAAGTCATCAACGTTTTATTGGTTGATTGAAGGGATCGTACGGATGGGCCAATCAATGGGCATAAGCATAAAACCTTTAGTGTATGCCCATGAATACTACAACATGCGAATACTTTGAGTGCATAATTTGGCACCTAATGTATATCAGTCCCAACATTTAATTTCAGCGCTAAGAATGATATCAACATGAGGCTTTTAAATGTATGACCATGAACATTGAATGAGATACTCAACATCTCTACCATGTGCATGTGACAAATCCAAGAATGGAAACAGGTACATCAACACGTGATAAGCTCAATAAATAGACGGTGGAATCTGGGAGAAAAGGGCAATCTATTGGGTCATATACTAAGTCTGTGGAACTGGGCAAATCATCAAATAGAGGCATCTAGTCTGTTTTGAACCATTTTCCAGTATCTTAGGGGATTGTCGCTCTATACTTAGAGCTATAAGAACTATCTATTGTATATATATATATGTGTGTGTGTGTGTGTGTGTGTGCACTCTCATGAGAGGGGAGTAGTGAAGTGTGAGAGAAATATTGTATAACTATGATATATTAATACAAGACTGTTGTTTATGAGTGTTATTCTGATCTTTTGTCGGTAATTTAGTCAAGTATAAGAACATGCCTTCACGTGAGCTTGGGCCCACTCACATGTATGATTCTATGTTGTTTAATTTTTTGCATATAATTATTAGTTACTAGCTTCTAGATAGATGTTAGTTTATGTTAATTTTCTTTTTGAGTTGAATACATGTTGAAGGATGGATGCAGGCTGCACAATGGCCACCTGCAATTTGTTGAAGAGTGATGACTAAGGATTGTTAAGACTAGATTCTTATAGATTATTGATTTTGTTGTCATCCTTTGTTTATTTTGATATCATATATTAAATCTGGGTGTGCACTTTCTATCTGTAATAATGTCTGAATGTCATCAACAAAACTATGAGTTGGGAATTGTAAAGTCTGTTGATCTAATTATGATGCATTGATTTAATAATAGTTTACTTTCAGTGTGTGGATTATAATATATTAGATAGTTCCTTTCGACTATGTGTGTGTGCCGTAAAATCACTGTACTTGTTTCCCTGCTAGGTGAACATACGAAGGGGTAGGGTTATGAGAGCTCAGAGACCTAACTCGGAGAGATACCACCAACATGGTTGGGGGTCAATAGTATTGTAACTTTCTCTCTTATATTCCATGCATGGTTTAGTTTAGTTAGTCTTTCCCAATAGCTTGGTGAAAGTTCTCTTTCTATGTATACTGCACCGGGTGCCTCACAAGTGTAAATTGAGCCCCAGGTTGACAAATTAAATGGCAGAGTGCAAAGTGACACCAAAAAATTGGGAACCATATTTATACCTCGTCAGATGTGGCCATTATCATTGCAAATAAGATATCACAATAAAATTAATTTGTTGATCCTTTTCTTAGATCTTCATTGAAATTTTAATAAGGAGGTTTAAGGACATTGTATTTGTGTGTAATGAATCATTTCTTGGATGCTTGATCGCTACTTTATTTCTAGTTTTGACACTTAAATTTATAATTACATATGGAGTAAAATAGAATAATTATTTTTTATCAAATCAAGACATCAATTCAATCATACACAAAGCAAAAGGCTAAGAGTTGTGGACATTTTTCTTCAAATAACTGAATTTCAAAAATTGAAGAAGAAAGTTGAGTCATTGAATTGTATTGTGAATATTTGTCAAAAAGACCTACTTGAAATTGAATAAGGAGGTCATTTTCATCAAAGACAAATCATTCTAAAATTCACACTTTGGGGTGCATGATCAGTAGTACCCGACACCCTAACATTGTTTACCACAAGTTTGAGTGAGGAAGTACAAATGAGCATAACAAATTTAAAATGGATAAAAGAGGAAAGCATTTGCAAAACATCAATCTAAAAATCAAAGAACTATAGCAATCCTTACATGAATTGGATAATTGGGTTATTGATCTTCACAAGCAAATTGATTTGAAAGATAAATTGATTGAAACACTTCAACTAAAACTAATTGAAAAAGAACAACACATTGAGATCATGGTTGGTGCAACTTGGGATACAATTGATCTATTCAAATGTTTGATGTTATTTATGATACAAATGACCTCATGGTTAATACAAATACATCGAATGACATGATTGATGATTCCTTAACTAGTTATGAGAAGGAACCATTTATTGAAGATGAGTAACAAGAAGAAGAAAGGAGTGATACCAGATGCAATATCAGTGGGTATAAAATTGAATTTTCTTTTGAAGTTACAAAAGAAAACATGCTTGAAGAACACCAACGAGTACATGATGATCTTTCCAAGCCTATCATGAGACTTTGGGAAGAAATTGGTGACCACAAACACAAAAAAATACTCATATATGATAAGGAAGTTACCTTTCATATTCCTAACTCTTCGAAAGAAATCCACTGCATGATTCCTTCAAGGAGATTCCACTTCACCTATTCCAGTTCAACATTAGAATGCTAAGTGTCAACATTGTCATTGAGTTGGTCACCTGGAGAATTAGTGTGTTGATCTCCATCTTTGTCTTCATTATGGGAAGACAAATATTTTGTCATATAAATGTCAAAAGAGGAAGAAGAATAAAAACAAAATAGTTCATTATGGTTGGATAAGTTGTTGGCAATGGAATCGACAAGTCTTGACATTTTGCATAAGTCTTACCATCTAGTTCAGAAATGAGTAAAGACATATTTGCATAAAAAAGATATAAAAGTAGATGGATTTAAATCAATTGTTATAGATGATACTTTTTTGGTATGAATGATGTCCATTTTTATTCAAATTGAAAATTAAATCCAAATGGTACCCTCTTGTACCTTAAGGGGGGAAGTACACAAATGAAATGAGAAAGGTACTCTATTGCACCTCAAAGGGGGGAGTACACTAATGAAGACACAATGAACCTCTTGAGCATCTTCAGGGAGGGGTTATATTGTGAAAATGGTTAGTGGTCAACAAAGACCACCACATACATTGAAATTGGTTAGTGGCCAACCAAGACTACCACATACATTGATGAAATTGGTTAGTGGTCAAACACGGCCACCAAATACATGGTATCAAATACAATGATGAAAAAGCTATTGAAGAAGAATCCAAAGCTCAAGTTTGGATCCCTTCAACATACTTCTTGCCTTGCACTTAACAGGGGGGGATATCAATGATGATAGTTAGGCTTTAAGTTTCAAAGTCATCCCAATCAAAATTTAATTATAATTTGGGAATTCCAACATGGTCACTTGTCTCCTCAATATGATATCTACAATTCATTCAACTTCAATCAATCTCATAAAATCAACATATTTGGGAAGATCTAGCATGGACTCCAGGATCCTCTCATTGCTCTTCAACTATTCATTAGGATGTTGTTTGACACCTATTTGTGTCTAAATTTAGATAGCGCTTCAATGCTCTTATTTATTCATTGATAGTAGAATGGGGATCCTATTTGTTCACCAATTAGTAGAAGACAACAACTTCTTTTCGCTAAATTATTTAACAAATGATCAAATTGTCAAGTAATCGAAAAATGTTCAGACATGAAAACTATTCACTTTTAGAATATCCGCTCTCTTTCAAAATTCATTTCAAATGAACCATTCAACATCCAAATTTAGCTTATTTTCAGACATATCTTCATAAAAGCCCAGTTCAAAAGTTTCAGATTGAAGAATGAAATGATACTAGTATTTGCACTAGTTCATGTTGCTTCACTGACATAATTATTCATACTTATGATTGAAGGGGGGACTGTTATCCCGTGAGTCCCTAGACAGACACAAAGTCTAAGATCACATCTTTTATGCGTTGTTATCCTTATCCTTGATGAGGTGTCATCCTTATCTATTGATGAGTTGTTAGTGTGTTGTCACTCTTAAGTTCACGAGATGATTACATCCATGTACTATATATTGATAACATTGAATGAATATATTGTTGAGATGGCTAAATCCTTTTTCGCTATTTCTCATGTCGTGTCTCATTACATAGTTTAATAGGTTAGTAGGGAGAGTTTCAAGGAGTTGAGCATTAGGTAGGGAAGTAACAAAAGAGCATGCAAATGGGGAAGGAATGGATTAAATGCGTTAAGGAGAAGAAATGTTAATTGTCAAGTGGACATAAAGTGGTAGATCTAGATTAATTTAATATTCACTTTGTGAAAAACATAGTGTACAACTTGGAGTGGCTTCCCCAACAATCTTTCTTCAAATAAATGAATGTCAACACTATCTAAATGATAAGTGGAAAACCCATGTGCTATTGATTCCAACCAATATTTTTTTAGGATTATCTAACATATCTTTCCTACTTGTAACCTTTTATTTAAAAGTTTATAAGATTTGTTTTTTTCATAGAAATTAATTCAAAAATTTAAATCTTAAAATTAGAAAAGTTAAATTAGAAGAAGGCTAAGCCTTTTAGGAATGACAACTTTTCCTTTTGTCATTACTAGAACCTGATCATGCACACTTTTCCAAAATTGTAATTTTGGATTGATAAAATTGTTTTTTTATTATAGGAATGAATTCAATACAATCAAATACTTTTATTGCAACATGATTGTACAATTCCATCAATCCCAAATAATTGTTGCTAAATTTTAGGTGAAAATCACCAATTACCTTTCAATTATTTTGAAAAACCAAAAAAACTTTTAGACTACCATTTATGATAATAATTTATTTGCTAAATTTTAGGTTAAAATCACCAATTACCTTTCAATTATTTTGAAAAACCAAAAAAACTTTTAGACTACCATTTATTTATGATAATAATTTATAACCCTTTTTTTATTTATAATTATTATGTATCTCAATTTTAATAAAAAAAATCAAATTTATTAAACATTATAATAATAACTTATAACCCATTTATAATTATTATTATCTCTATTTATATTTATAGTAATTTTATTGATAAAACAAAATTACATAGATAAATATTTTTTTCATTACTAACATTAATGCTCAAAACATTGGCTAAATAGACCTGCTCAGAATAAACATTGGCTAAATAAACCTGCTCAGAATATTCCCTAAGATATTTCCTAAGTAGCCCTGTTCAAAATATTCCCCTAAGTAGAATTGATCAAAATAACAAGTTTTACTTACCATGCCTATGTATGCCTATAGTGTATGATACCTCGGGTTTGTGGGACAATGGACCCAATCCCATTAAAATTTAAACTTTGGACTCTGCCCTGCAGTGGATTTTGAACTTTAGCCACCACTAACTTGCTACCAGATTACCATTCTTAATAAATTTCTCCAATTGAAATTGTATGCGGCTCTCGGAAAGTTAATTTGGATGATATTTCAATTCGGGAAGAGGAGAAACAAAGTCAAATTTCATCTCATCGGAATTACCACTCCCGTTGGCTCTCCCATTTAAAATTTATCAGACCCATATCATCCGCAATTTAATTTAATTTAATATAAACGTATTCTAGTATTAACTTTGGTCTTTGTGTATTCTGAGATGCATTTCAGATGAATTTTGGAATAAGCGCGTAGAGGGGAAGAATGGAGGAGGAGCTAGTGGATCTTTCAGTAAGGCACTCATGTGAGATTCGATCCAATGATCTTCTATCTTGCTTGTTTTATTAAATTCAATACAAGGATTATGTTATTGTGATTGAATTTTTAGTTTTATTGGGTGAAATCATCTTGAGACACTGCGTTTTGAGTGAAAAAAGCAGAGAGGATGTTAGTTGACTCATAGGATTTTATAAATAATCTTTCATAACTGCTAACAAAAACCAGGGATCCAAGATAGTTCATTTGTATTCATTTAGTCATGTTTTAGATAATAAGATTTAGTTTAGTTCTCTGCCCTGTCAGCAGGAAACATGAAGCTGAATCACTAAAATAGTTGAAGGACTCGAGCTAATAACACAATGAACAACTCACCCACTGTGCTTTCCTGTTCATCCCTCCGCTTTTAGGGATCTTAGTGATTCGGAAAGCGTTCCTCCAGTCAGTGGGAAAGGGAATAGTACATTCTTAGGTGGGTGAATCATGATGTTCGAAATTCAAGTGAAATTCAAGTGAACCATGATAATTGAAAATTCGAAATTGGAATAAACTAAAATACGTCCTCACAAAATTTAACGTAAAACTTGGCAATGTTCAGGTGTTTTGATTACAGAACATGGATTTAGTAGATGCCATAGCATTACACGCGAATCCAAGTGTGGCAGTCTCTGCAACTTTATTTGAGATGCCTTGGGTTCATCGGGTGAAGTAGCAATTATTGTTCTTGATTGGCCTACAATAGATGATGATTGCACTGAGAAAAGTAAGGTCTCTACAGCTTGGTATCCAGGTAGGCGTGTGTGAGTGTAACAGTGCTTCGAATCTAGATGGTACATTGGGTGCATTGATTATGGAGATTAGCATAAACCCATATAAACCCAGGTCTAATATCCACTTTGAGGTTGCAAAGCTCAAGAAAGGAATCACAAATATCTGGAAATCACCTAGATGCTAAGTATTGAGGTTTATAATTCAAGATATCTTACCCAATGTTTTAAAGGTCGGAATTGGTCGAGGGTCAGACCAGACTCTGATCAATGACTCGGTTTATGAACCAGTGTACTAAAAAAAAATACAGAAAATATGAAAATTATAATTCAAAAACAGTATTCATGTACGTGAATGTAAATCCAAATCATTAAAGATGAAATATGCAAATTCTGCTCATKTATATAYCATGTAAATATGTATATAYTTACATGTAAATGTGAATATAGAAAAAAATCATTAAWAATGAAATATGCAAATTCTGCTCATACATATACCATGTAAATGTGAATATAGAAAAATGGCACCAAGTGCAATATATATCCAAAACAAAATACACAAATAACAAGCTACTACATATGAATGATCAACATAATCAATCATTAAACTCATCACCACGGTTGGGAATGAGATCCTCATCATGAAATCAATCATTAAACTCATCACCACGGTTGGGAATGGGATCCTCATCATGAAATATAGGATCATCCTTTGGTTAGGACTAGATGGACTCCTCAGGGACATCTGCACTACTAGTAGTAGTGCGGCTAGTGCTTTCCATCCCTGGTGCTACTAGTGGATCAACATCCAAACCTATCCACTCCAAGACAATGGGATTTGTTTTAGGTCTTTTTTTTCAGTGACTGGTTGTGCCTTAGTGGGAGGTTGTACGGAACGAAGATGAGATCATTTAGCCATTGTTGTTTCAAATGGTTTCTATTCTTCGTGTGAATCTACTCAAAGCTAGACCAGTTGCACTCACACTTGGAAGAGTTGCAAGTTTGATTTAGGATCTGAATTGCAAACTTGTGCAGCTGAGGACAATGGCTACCAAATGAGTCCCACCAATTTGCTGCGAGCAACACATGATAATCAAAGGAAAAATTGGTTAATTCAACAAACTAGTTTGTTACTTAAAAAACATTGGAATTGCTTACTTGGTTGGTCCATAGGTCTTGCAATCTTTGCTAGGTTTTTGCCAAAGATACCTCTGACTCTACTGAAAACACTGATTTGTTGGTGTATTTTTAGGCGCTGACTCTCATTGGGGACTGAAGAGAACTGAGGTACTATCAGGCTGCTAAATCTGATCTGTCTTTGACCAGATTTTAGCTCTAAGATTGAACTTCCAAAACTGTCCTTTGCTGCCTTTTAGGACAGCAAACAATTAGGTAACTTTCTGCTAATAATTTTCATTGGTTATGTGTTGTTTGAGGTGCCCTTGCAAGTGTTTTACATTCCAATGTTAGYACATGCAATAAAACTCAAACACATAACACTCCTCSGATCTTTAACAACTCTAAAATGCTGATCTAACAATTCTAAGCATGCATGAAATTGACGCATCAGTTTTTGGTCAACATGACCCTGGAAAAACCYYCATGGGGAAAACCAATTTGGAGTAGATGTATATAGAAGGCCTCAAAGCAAAAAGTACAACATGGAAAACATATACAAGTGAACCTGGTACAATAGCAGCCCTTCTCAGATGCCTTGGAGTCCCTTGAAGATGTCCCTGCTAGCCTCTTGAAGCTAGGCGCTCTTTGCCTTGGTGCGCCCCTCTTCCTTAGCTAACCCTTGGACCTCTTTCCTTGTGCCTTTGCCTTTGTCTTTGAGATGCCTTTCCTTTGCCTTTTCCCACTTGAACTTTGTGAAACCCTTGCCCTCTTTCCTTGAACTTGGCACCCTCTACACAAGTGCGCCCTCCTCCTTGGCTTGGTGCTGGCTGGTATTATATTCATTTTGTAGAAGGGTGACAACAACTACCAGCTTTTCAAATACAAGAGAAGATTAATATAAAAAAATAAGGAATGAAGCCTGTTATCACTCAAACTCTACTCCAAGAGAAAAAGTCCTAACCTCAGCAAGAGAGCCTAGAGGCACTACAGGCACGTTACCCACTGTCACCTCGGTAGCCTTGCCCCACGCTTCAGACTAAGGAACAACTATCCTAGCCTAGGGGAATCCCTAAAGGTCAATCTAGCCTAATCTGTTGTAGCAGCGTGAGTGTACTAGGCTCAAATT
>SNQJ01S0096534.1:75596-100745 GCA_010110895.2 Picea sitchensis | reverse complement strand
ACAGGGTAGGGGACAATGACTTTCGTCCTTGACTTCAAAAGATAGGAATGGAAATGCTTAACTGCTTTGAAAACAACGTAGGCTTGCCGATCAACCGTTGGGTAGTTAAGTTCAGCACCTTTGAAAGTAGAGCTCATAAAGGCGATGGGTACTTCGTTATTGTCGGAATTCTTCTAAGTTAGGACTACAACATAGGAACGATCAGAGGCAAAAGTATAGAGTGTAAAATCTTGAGAGAAGTCAGGGCTCATGAGAGACGGAGCGTCTATTATGGCCTTCTTTATGGTGTTAAAATCTTGATTTTCTGTGGGTCCCCATTGATATTGGGTGTCTTTCTTAATCAGGTTCTGTAGAGGCCTGACCATTTCGAAGAAGCTGGGGACAAATCTTCTCACGAAGTTAATCTGGCCTAGGAAAGACTGCATGTATTTTTTGGATGTAGGAGGGGGAAGCTTAGTGATGACTTGAGTCCTTTCGGGGTCAATAATCATCCCATCACTAGACACAATGAATCCTAGTAGTTTACCTTGTTCTACTGCAAAGATGGACTTTTTGGGGTTCAAGGAGATGCCGTATTTACGACATCGCAGTAGAACGGCTCGTAAGTGAGCTAGATGATTGTCTTTGTTTTTAGAATAAACGGTCACATCATCTAAGTATACTATGACGGAGTGATTGATTAAGCCTCGAAAAGCAATGTCCATTTCTCTTTGAAAGGTAGCACCAGCATTAATTAATCCAAAGGGCATTTTGCGATAAGCATAAGTGCCCCACGGGGTACGGAAGGTAGTTTTGAGTTGGTCTGGTGGAGACATCAAGACCTGGTTGTATCTAGAGAAACCATCCAATAAAGATAGCCTCTCGGAACCAGATACCTGTTGCAGGATCTGTTCCATGGGTGGGACAAGATAATTGTCTTTGTCAGACACTCTATTGAGGTTTCGGAAATCGACACAAAGTCGAATTTCACCGTTTTTCTTCCAAACTGGGACAAGGTTGGACACCCATTGAGTGTGTCTAACAGGAAAAATTATTTTAGCACTTAGGAGTTTATTCAATTCTTTTTGAATGGTCGGTTCTAGTTTAGGGTGCATTTTCCTCAGTTTCTGTTGGAAGGGTAAGGTTTGGGGCTTCATCGGGATGACATGCTGTATGATATTAGGGTCGAACGTTTTAAGATCATCATACGTCCATGCAAAGACATCCTTAAATTGTTTAAACAATTTAACAAAAGCATCTTTTTCTTGTCTAGAACATCCCAAGCCTAGATTAATACACTGAGGATTTTCACCAGTTCCTAAATTGACTTTTTCATAAGATAGCGAGGAACTATTGGTTTTACAATTGACCGTCTTTTTAAATTTATCTTCAAAATCATAAAACTTTTCTAATCTAACTATGGATTTGGGTATGGAATCTACCAGGTCCGATAGTGCTTCAGGATATTTCAGATCAGGTATTACCGTAAAATCGTGCAAATTGTCGTCATGCGTGCGTTCATCTATCACCGCGCCTTGAAAGGTTTCTTCCATATGCAGAAAGTTAATGATCTACTGATCGTCGTCAAATACTCTCTAGTTTGTGATATTGTCAGGAACAGATGGTCGAAACAATAGCTCGATGGAGAATGCGTTTGGGGACAAGCCTTCTGTAGGAAGAAGTTTAGAGGCTACATTAGCTAGTAGATCTGCTTCAGCATTATGTAGTCTAGGAATGAAATTTATATTAAAAGCAGAAAATTTGTTTATAAGACTCCATACCTCAGACTGGTAACTCTTGAGATGCAGGGAAAGACAGTGTATAGAGTCTCTTACCTTCCTAACCACTATTTCAGAGTCGCCAAATACAACCAGGTTTTGAATGTTCATATCTAGAGCTTTTCTGATAGCTTGTAGTAAAGCCTCATATTCTGCCGTATTGTTAGTACATTCAAATTCTAATCTAGAAGCCATTAATGTCTTGTTACCTGCTAGATCGATAATGATGCATCTTGCTCCAACTCCTTCTTTGGACTTTGACCCGTCAAAATATAGAGACCAAACTTGGTTTCCATCGGATTCATGAGACTGTTGCATAGAAGTTGTTGGTTGCATATATGCCATGATGTCGGACTGCTGTTCTAGATTGGTGATAGGTGAAACCTCAGCCATGAAGTTTCCAAAGAAGGTGTCCATCCCTTAGACTTCGGGTGAATCAACAGAAGGTGTATACGGTTCAAAGGATCATTCAAATCTGTGACCGTGAATTTAAGGTAACACTCACGATTCACTCTGATCATGTTCGGCTTACCGTTCTCTGGGAGCCATAAGTGAGACCAGTCTGTCGTGAAGTAACCATGTAGCTGCTCCGACCAGTACCTGCTCAAAAACAGACCATACACTTCTAGAATATACACAACGATTATATCAATAACCTGATGAACCTTTGGGTTAGACGATAATCTAATCAATACATTTTTTAGTTCGCCTATAACTTTAACATTGGTCCGATCAAGTTGTATGATTTTTAAAGTAGATGGTTCCACTTCAGCGTTAATCTTTTGGCAAACAGACCAAGGCATCACATTGGATGACGCCCCTGAGTCCACCATACAATTATGCACATTTCTGTTGAAAATTTTGAAAGTTAAAAGAAAAGGAGGTGCATTCTTGCGAGTGCTAGGAGTAGTAGCTTGTGGCTTGTTACTCGCAATTTCTAAGGCTACCTTATCTACATTATTTACATTATTTACATTATTTACAGGGGCTACAGGAAGGCTTCCTTTATCTTGAGGATCATGATTGTTTTTAGTGGAAGTCTTCTGCGGAACTTTGCTTTGCACAACCTTGTTACCATTAGAATTGCCATTCTTGTTGTTCTCTGAAATATTTTGCAACATCTTTTGTAACAAAAATGGAAACTTTAACAATTCATAAATAGAAATGTTAGCCCTTAATTTTTTAAGATCTTCAACAACATCATAATCTAATTTAGGGTTCACATTACTCTGTTTCGGCTCAACTGATTTAGATGGCTTTGGAGGTGAAGTTGTAGTGTTCTCGGTAGAAGTTTTGTTTGTTGTCTTGCTCCTAGTATTGTAAGGATGAACAGTCTCGAAGTTAGCTTGAAAGATACTATCCGAGAAGTGTCCAAAGATGTTTGGAGAAGACTCTTCTTCTTGTATTGTCTCTGGTTCAACTACCTCCTCAGGAATCTCAGGAGGGGTCAAGTTATCTTGGGCTTCTAGAATTGTTTGAATAGCACATTGCAAACTTTCTAGATTAAGGCCTTCGTTGGTTGGGTTAGGTCGGTTGGTGGGAAAAGGCTTTTGAAAAGGGGGTTTGTAGGGTCCCTTACTCGAGGAAGCTTCTTTAGTCGACATTTTTAAGTCTATAACTTGATTCGACATTTTTTGAACAACTTTAGTAAGGTTTTCCAAATCAGAGTTTTCCGGTTGTGTTTTACTTTGTGTGGGTCTGGGGAGAATTTCAATCTTCTTTTTGGAAGAAGAACTAGTCTCAGGTTCATTGCTAGAAGAGTCCTTAAGACTGAGTATGTCTTTTTCAATTTGGCTGGCCTCCTCGAAGGCCTCTAACAACGTGGATTTCTTAGATCGTTTAACCCAAATAGCTATACTTTGATGTAAAGATTTAGTGTAGTAAGCTATTATAAGACTTTCAGAAGGCATAGAATCTGTCGGGATTCGGTTTTTAAGTGTCAGGAATCTTTGATTAAAATCTTTAACTTTTTCTTTTGGGTTCATTTTTAAGATTGAAAGATCCATAACTAAAACTTTCGGAGGTTTACCGTCTCTGAACTTTTCCAAAAAGCATGACTCAAACTTTTCCCAAGACACAATGGTATGGGGTTGTTGGGCAAAGTACCATGTGGATGCATTTCCCTCAAAGGTATAAGGGAACAACCTACAGACAACATCTTCATGTTCGACATTACGGAGTCTGATGGCTAACATAAATTTTTTGATATGATCTTCAGCAATCTCTTTTGAGTCGGAATCAAACTTGGGAAGCCATTTCTCTAGGTGCTTAGTTAAAGGGTGTTGGGCTCCAGGTACAGCTACGACATCCTGGTCCAACTAGGGTCTAGCAGGGTTGCTCTGATTTTCCATTGGGGTAGTGGGTGTGGAAGGCTGAGAAGGTGAATTACCTTTGTTAGAAGAGGAATCTCCTCTAGAAGAGGAAGGAGATGAGGGAGGTGGTGAAGGAGGTATCCCAGATCCTCCTGCAACAGGATTTGTGATTGGATCTGTAGGATTCATAGCGAGGTTAGTGTCACCTAATTGTTCTCTGATATCAGAGAAGTCTAGGGGTTGACCCCACAGATGGTTTGGTTGCCTAAGACGAGCTAAGGCACTATGTGTTTTAATGAGAGATTGACGGACAATCTCTTGGATGTCACCACCTGTAGGATTAGGGGTTGCTGGCTCAACTGTGGTCTGTGGATCTTCGGTTGAAGTAGTTGTTGTTTGAAGGGGAATATTATCGTTTGAACGTCTTCTAGTCACTATAGGTGAGCGATTAGGGGGGGGAGGAGTCTTGCGACCACCTCATGCCATTAATTAAGTTCAGGCCCTCCTTCTAGCACCATTTGTTGACAGGCGAAATCGACCGTCCGTCAACTAAGAGAGTGGAACCGGTCCGGGGTTGTCTAATAACCCAAGCTGTTTGGAATGAACCACCCTGACGGGTTTAGCGACTCCTTTAGCCGATATAAGGTCCTAGGAAAACCAAAGAGAAAACTAATCTAAACTAACTAAAACAAATAAAACAAACTAAACTAACATAAAACTAAATAAAACAAACTAAACTAACTAACAATAAATAAAACAAACTAATACTAACTAACTAACTAATACACTAATCTAATTAAAACTAACTACTAAACTAACTAATTTACTATTTACAAACTACTAATTAATTAACTGTCTAACTACTAATTGCAATATGACTTATTCACAAAATATACAGCATCTACAATTTACAGATTTGATTAAAACCTGAAAAATTCATTTACTTTCTGCCCTAAGACAGAGAAAGATATTTTTGTTGATTTTATGATTTTATGAACGAGAAATAAAACTTACTGAAATTAAACAATCTAATATACTAATTCTAACTATAAATCTAACTAAACGTATATCTAAACTAAACTACTAATAAATACACTAAGCAAACAAATGGCAAATTGACCTGGAAACGCTCCAGATTTGTCCTGTGTATGATGACTTCGAAGCTGGTCGGAGGAAGGAAACTCGCACCGGGTAATCCAGAAGCTTCTCATAAATGATAGCTGCAATGCTCTTTGAGTTTGTTTACAGGACAAACAAGACATAAAAAATCATAACAATTATATGATTTATAAATCTCTGCAATAAGGGAAACCTGTTATGCAAAAACTTATACTTAATAATTCAACTTATGAAGAAGAGAAATCTGTCATTCACAAACTGAATCAAGTAATTGCTATGTTTTTTATACACTGAAAGAAATCAGATATGGATTATATTGATTAAATTATATCATTTGCAAAAGACTAAGATAGCTAAAGTAGTCATTAACCAAATGCAAATTGATACACATAAACATGAAACAAAATATTGATATTATGAAAAGCTAAAGCTGTAGCAGAATATCAAATTCTGTCTCAGTCTATATTAAAATTCCATATCCTTGTTCTCCCACGAATGAGGATGATTATTACAAAAAATAATAGGTATTTATAAGTTTTTCCAAGGGTAAAACCTCCCTGTGGAAGTTATCAAACTGTTTACATAATCTGGGAAGATATTCCCAAGATCAACTAAACTAGGAAACTAAAATGAAACTAAAGCAACTAAATATCCTCTAAACTTTCCATCAAATCCCATGCAATTTCAAATTCACCTGAAAAGGATCGAAAATAGACAAGTTAGAAGACTCCTTTATTAATAAAATGATAAAAATTAAATTCTATAGACTAGCTATAGAATCATCTGATTCTGTAGCTAGTCTAAAATAAGATACAGAATCAGAATTGAAATTAAATCAAATCTTTTAAGAAATTCCATTCAATTTACATCCAATAATCATTTGAAAATGAATCATGAATTGAAATCGATATTCTATTATGAACTCAAACAATATCCAAATCATTAACCGAATACATAGATAGCAATACTCTGTTTCAATTATAGTCATAAATCGAGTAAATGAAATCATATGAAACATAATCATAATCGTTTCCCAACAAATCGAATCGATCTGTTATGAGATCGTTTTGATATTCAATTGAAAATAGAACAAATCGTAAACACATCGTTGCACTTGTAAATCGAACATGATTATCACGACAATTTAGGCTGTGAACGAATCCAAACCATAACTGACTCATAACCAAAATCATAACAGGATAAATCTAACAGGATTTGTTATAGATTACGATCGTTGATCATTGCACAGTAAGCAAACATGATCGATTAATTTTGATCACAATCGTTTCAATCAAACGAATCGTATCAGAGTTTGACCGATTCATTTCACAAAATTAAAATACAAAGCATCAATTATAACCCGAACTCGACTCACAGGACGAACTTGCCAAATTAGAACAAAAGCAAATCGATTAGCTAAGATTTTCACATAAGTGTTATGATTCAGATTCATTTCCAATTCGGGTGCGAATGACATTTGAGCATAACGTTTTCATCAAAGAGATAGAGTCATTATTCTTAACCTGGAAACAATCCAAGATAGAACATCACACGACATAGCATTGTGACAAGTATCTTCCCAAAAACATTTAACAATCACAGCATATCAATGATAATGAAATCGAATCTGAGCAAAATCGTAACAGTCAAACTTAATCAAACCGTTTACCAACCATAGCATATAGATCATAACCAAACCAAATCTGAGCATGATTGTGTTCTAAAATGAATATGAAAAATTTCCCTTTTCAAATCGGATACAAACCAATTCATTTGAAGACAAACAATCAAACAAATTCAAATGAATATTACTCAAATCCAATCAAAATCTATTGATTTCTATACTGGGCATAATCGAATCGTGAATCAAAATTCCTTTTTATTTAAAGCAAATCTATATATAGAAAGCACGCAATATAACAGAGCCATTCAATGATGTGAACAGAGCTGTTTGAAACTGAAATCAAATCGTTATATAAACCTAGATTATTTACAAAAACAAATGATATCAAAACATACCTGTGTAGCGACGAGGCTGTAATGCTTATGCCAGCTTGGAATTTACAACAGCCGTGGCTGATTCCACGTTTTTAAACAGGATGGAGCCGGTTGTCTTTTGTTTCTTATCCACAGCTTGGAGCTTGGCCTTTTGACTGGTCAGGACTGCAATTTGATTTTCCAAAGATTGAATTCTCAATTGGAGTTTTGGAACATCAAGATAATATCGCTCTAACCATGAATTGCATTGGTCACAGGGTGACTGTGTAGGTTTAGACAGAGCAGGCGAGGGTTTGGGCAAATGACCGAGGGTTTCACAAGGCAACTTAATGCCTGGGTAGTTAGGGTCGTCCTTTAGGCAAGGGGGTAGGTTTGATACAAAATCATATGAAGGTTCGGCACACAAACCTTGTGAATAGGGGTATTCACTGGCCAAGAAACGCTCAACCTCCGAATCAAAGTCCTCACTCAAGAAGATAGGGTTTGTCTCAACAAGGGGTTTTAGCTTGTTCCTTGCCATCTGTGAAATCAGACGTGCATTCCTTTTCCCTTTGGCGTTTGCAGTGAGGTTCGGCTTGGGATTTTTTATCACAGGATTCTTAATGGCCTCTGCACTCTTAGTCACAGTGTGGGTTAGGTCGACAGGAGGGTCAGCTGAGGGCTTAGGCAGTAAGATATGGTAGGGCACCGGGGGTACAGCCTTAGTCTAAGTTACCATAGGTTTATCAACCTGTATAGGGTCGATGTCCTCAAAGCCATTACGGGCAATGAAAGCCTTCCAAGTATCACCAAGCAAAGTCAACTGATAGACAACGACGAGCTTAATAAGCCCATAATGAAACAAGCTACTATCAGCTTGGTGCCTTTTTAATTTCTTTGACATTTTAAACAGGCTACGATGCAAATAATAGGGCATATTGAGTTGATATCCCATAAAAACCATAAGCAAACGCAGGTGGTGAAGGAACACAAACCCATATCGACCTTCACAGGTCACGAACTGTTTGACTATCATCAATAAATCATGCCATCGCGGTTTAAGTGCAGAGATAGACATACCTCTGTCACACGAGGTAACCTTGCGCGAGAGGAAGAGAAGTGTCCATGGGACCTCCTCGACCTTGCAATTCTTGAACCATCGTTGTCCAGTGGTAGGCAAACCCGTAGCAAGACTGATAAATTTCTCATCAATTTCCAATTGTATGTCGCCTACTTTGGCTCGATAGCCATCGAATGTCATGGCAAACTGTTGAGCTACGCAAAGGTTAAAACCCTCAAAACGTTTCACGAAGGTAAGCCATCCACTGTCTACCAAATCTTGGTGGGCATTATCAAACATCAACAGGGCTTGGTTGTCGTTAGGTTCCATTCGCATGACTGGGGCCATGGAGCCGAATGCATGGTAAGGGAAGGGTTCGAATTTACCAACACACACAGTAACAGAGCTACCTGAACCAACAGCAATGAACGAGCAAGAGGGGTAAGCATTAATGTGCGCATGCGAAGGTGGTGGAGTCTTCCATGCATAATATTCATTATCCAAGTACAACCGCCAAATTTCACAGCTGTTCACTCCATAATAATAGTTCAACCATTAAATTCATGTGTACAACCAATGAAATCAAATGTATATGCCAATACATGCACATGTTATACCATAATGTTTACAAATCCAACATATAAATCAAAACATGCGCCAATGTATATAATCAAAATTTTTATCAAAGTGCCAAACGAATTCATATAATCGACTAGCCACATTATCATAAGGATTATATCATATGTTTATAAAAAAATTAATCAAACCCCTATGCATTTCATAGAATCAATGATCAGGCAAGCCACATGAAGTGCAAATCCAAATGCTTAATGTCTTATAAATTCAACAGAACCAAGTTATATAATCAATCGAAGTATGAGAACCGATCAAAGGATAATGCCAATCGCGTAATGATCAATAAAAGATAAGCGCAATAGGCATAATGACAAAAGAAATAACCACAGTTCAGATAATGATCGAAAAATAACTTCGAAAGGAGAAGTTTTCACGCTTACAGTCGTGAAAACTCAATGAAGACAAATTTGTAAATGTCACAAGAAATGAAAATGTCGTCTATTTGAAAAATGTGACAACAAATTGATGTTTGCAAAACATAGGTGTAGGCAGCTTATAGGATCATATAAAAAGGTGAATTGGCTTCCAACACTGGGACACAGATCTATGATTACAATACTTAACAGAGCACTTAACAATTAACATTCATTAGAATTTAACCCTTATTCACATCACAGGTAAAACCCTAATTACAGAACAACGCAGTATTCAACAAGATCTAACACATCCAAGCACTTAGCACATAAATAAAGTAGATCTAGCATTCATTCACATTACTAACCATTAAGCTACTATAGCAGATGCATCTAACATACATAAATATGACAACATTAAGCATAAATCACATCAATCACACAAAGCAACCATAACATGGGATATACATGGTTCATCCCCAGCATGGGGCTACATCCGCGAACTCTTCTTCTTCTTTATTGTCTTATGTCAATCTTCGTACATGCACAGAGGTTTAGAACCCACTCCACATAGGACAGGAGATCTGCATGCACCTCGCTAGATCCTCCTTCCTCAATTTAGGTCACAACACAAAGCCCTCTTACAGTATGCACACAAGATTCTTACAATCACTTGCACTTAGCTCTGCAAGTTATCAACATACAACATGCACAAAGAATCCACAACTATTCACACTTAGCGCACTTTTTTTCTTCTTACATCACCTAGATATCTATTTTTACATTAAAAAAAGGGCCTAAACATGGGTAAACCCATGGGTCGACATCCCATATACGTTACATAAACCCTAAACCCAAAAAGGTCCACAAAAAGGGGGCGAGATCTCGTGATCTCTGCTTCGCCTAGCGCTTCTTCTTCGAACAGCCTGTCGAAGTCCCCAAAAATGCTCAAACATGACCATCATTTCCACAAAACCTGGTCAAGGGCCAACAGACCCCCAACACTCACCGATGACTCATCCTGATTCACTCTGATCTGGGTAACTCTGCTTCGAAGCCCTCGAGATTGGCTCGAGCTACCTCGACCTGTTGCTTTTCTAGAGCCTCTTGCTCGACAAACTCTTGAATAAGTTTCTCAGACACTGGTCCTTCCAAACATTGTTCTACCGTGGTGACTACTTGTTCAAGATGTGCACCTTGTCCTTCAATCTCCTCAAAAAGTGTGCAAGCTTTGTCTTGCATTGGATGGAGCCTCTGGGTCACTTCCATGACTTTAATTTAGATGGAATAGACATGTTGCTAAACCATGCACTGTTCCTGTGACCTTTTCATCCTCTCGATCGGTGACAGTAGCTTCAACTATGCTTGCACTGGTGCTGCCTATAGCTTGGCCTCCTAGAGTTGTAACTCCAATGTCCTTAGTTCAGGGTCCTCTGTGAGGTGCTCGTAGGTCTGTGCACTTCGACTGCTAAGTTTCTTTCATTCCAAGGCCAATGCCTTCATTCTTTTGACTGCACTTCTGGTAGTTTCCTCTCTCTGATCTTGCACTTCTTGCGGAGTGCTTGGTACGACTTGTAGTTCTAGTTTTGATATTCGTGCTTGGAGCTACTGAATGGCTTCAGCAAGCTTGCCTACTTGGCTTGCCACTGTGTCTTATTCTATCTGTGTGAGGCCTGACACAAAGTGAAGTGATATGGTGACTGCCTCCTTGACTCCCATTTGCTCTGTGAGAAACTATTCTTTCTCCTTCTGGATCTGTGCTCTATCCTATGCAAACTTTTCCTGGAGGTCATATTTTTCTTGTTGCGCAACCCGACGCCTCTCTATGGCTTCCTCCTTTGCTTGCTTCAGGGCCTCTGTGGCCTATTCTTTTTCTTCCTGGATATGATGAAGGTGAACCTCTGTCAAGTCTTCTAGTATTCATAGTTGGGCAGGATCATCTCCTAATTCTACGTCCCCTGCTGACAATGACGTGGTAGACACTGCACGACTCGAATAAAGAGCCTGTTGTACCCCTTTGAGCTCCTCCTTGATCCTATCAAACATTTTCTCCTTTTTAGATTCTCTTCGCTACAATATGTCCTCTGAGGTATTTGATACAACGACAATGATAAGGTCTATGTCATCCACTGTGAGAACAGTGTGAAATGGAGGTTTATTGGATTTTGACTTCTTCCGCGATGAAGGTTTCGTCGGGGAACCATTTATTTTCTTGGATGTATCTGTCTCTATTAGGGGATCTTTAGGCGGTGTTACTTTGCCCTGCTTCTTCGTGTCTTCTTCCCCTTCATCCTCTTCTTTTTCTACTTTTTCACCTCCTCCTCCTTCAGGTGAGTCTAGTGTAGTTTCCTTTGACGCGTTGCTTAATTCTTGTACCTCTTCCTTCTTTTTCTTCCTGTTGCTACTGGGTGCATCATATTATTCGCGAGTGACCATAGGGCTTCCGATGAGTTCGGGGTCAGACAGTTCTGCTTGGTCAACTGGTACAAGGAATTTTGTAGGACATTCCTTGGTTATTTCTTCCATGTACTCCTCTGCGAATTTGTAATAGTACTGGAGCTCTTCTTTGTGTTTGTCTCTGTGCACAGTGATATAGATGAAGTGCCTTTCTGCGTGAAACTTTGCGATTGGCATGAACCTATGAAGTGTGTTTGGTTTCATGCGAGGGAAGGATTCAATGTCCCTCTTCAGTGGTAGATAGCAGGTGTGGATAACCACATTTGAATACCATTGCTTTGCCATGTCGCTCCAATACCATAGCATAGTGAACCTTGCAGCTAATGGTTCGAACGACTCAATTTCAGGGAAATTCACTCCTTCCGGCATCTCCCAAGCAATGAAGGCAATGAGAATCAACATCCAACTTAAATGAAACTCATAGCCCTGATCCTAAGCTTCACGACAGTATTTATCTAACTTGTTGATGAGTTAGTTCACCTAGTTCATTTGCATCCCTTCAATGCATTTTCCTGCAAGGTCGACGACAAACCCCATGACCTGTGTTGGCCTATTATTCCTAACAAGCTTACCAACAATCAACTGGAAAGCTAGGCGCACTGCACCATTCTGTATGGAGGCTACCTTATATCCCGGCTTCCCCTTCTCTACATTGCCATATGCATATTTTATTGTCTGTTCTAGGGCGTGATCTGCAACCTTCCCTGGGTAAACGTCTGGGGGATCTAGTCCTTGCATGTTTAATCTAGTGATCCAATGGATCATCACTGGGTCTACTGTGATGCACCTGTCCAACCATAAGTAACCACCATGGAAGCACACCATCAGAAGTTTAATGCATGCGTTAACCTCCTGATGTCTGCCGAAGTGTGGGATCTTCATCACATTAAGAATGGTCGATCTTGCGATGTCCATGGTCCATGAATGGGGGATTATCTTTGACTTATTCCTTGATGTCTTGGTGAAATACTTATGTGGTGTGAGCATTTCATGGTTTTTGTGATCTCCCAAGTTGAAGTCACTGATCTTAAGCATTAGAATCCTCTCCAACTGTAGTCCTACTGCATGTATCCCCTTCGAGAGGTACGCGGTGATCACTTTGTAGTCAAAGTCCCTCAGTACGTTGTCACGACTCACCATGCCAGCTAGAGGTGGGATGTAGTCAGGCAGGATTGATGGGATGAGCTTCACATTCGCCAAGTCATCATGATGCTTGGTTCATTTCTCTGTCACAATTTGAGAGGGCCCAGATCGATGTGCAGTTGATGGGGATTCTTGCACTCCTCTTGTTGATGAAGCTTGTGCCCCTGCGAACATGACCTTCTTAGCCATGAGGTCTATGAGAATCTCTTTGACGGATTTCTCTATTGTGCTAAAGTCACTTGACATACATGCTCAAGATATGATATCTCAGGTCCGTGAACAAATAATCAAGGTATTAGAACAGATGGTGAGGTCTCAATAAACACAATGAGATAATAGTCAGCTCTCTACAAGCTTGAGTAATCACAATTGGAAAAAGTGTCCACAGTAAGAAATTCGATGGGTTAAATAGATAACATCATAACAAACTCTTCCAATGGGTAGGAATGCCTCAATCATTGCAATTCCATCCGTTATGGCATGGTCCCAACAGTCCAATGGCGAACGTTCTGGTAATAACTATGTTTCTAGCTATTCTGGAGCATTGTTCTAATGGCTGGGATGCCTCCAATGATCATATAGGTCTACCATGGTGAAGTGCTAATATGTGCTGCTCTGCTATTCCGACGAGGTTCAAGTTCCGCAATCCTTCCTTCTGTGAAGTCCTCTATGGAACATCCTGCAATTTTTCTAGCTTTGATTTCTTCTTACTGAGTTTTCTATATTTCTTTCCTGTGATCTGCGTCGCTGGATTCCTCTTTCCATTATTTTTCTTATCCTTTCTTAGCATAGTAACATCGCACTGTTGAGGATATTTCACGAGGTTAAAGGATAATACTTCTTCTCTTAAAGTTTCTGGAGTAGATTCTCTACTCTCCTGTATGGATAAGTTCTCTAAGTCTTCTTTCATTCTTTCAACTTTGATAGCTAGGTATCTGGTCCTCAGTTGCTTCGAATTGTCCTCCTGTTCTTCTAGTAAGTGCATTATTCTCCTACCCATGAAATCCATTAATTCTTGCTTTTTCTATTCTATATCTTCCTCTTCTTCTTTCCTTCGAATCTAATCTTTCTTAACCTAGGTTTTTCCTAGCAAAAGGGCAAAGGGGGCACTGTTATCAACAAACTTAATGACCTCAAATTATTCTTCTGTCAATGTTCAGTGAAAAATCATAGGTACATGGGTAAGTATTCCACATAGAGTTATCAACTTTCCTTTAAAGAATCCTATTCCTCCCAGTGAAGGAACCATAGCAGGATTTCCTATGATTTCCCAAGTACTTTTTGTCATAATGTTCACCTGTGTTTCTGCATCCAATACATAGTCTATGTCAAAGTCTCCTATTCTTTCTTCTATGCACTCTTTCTCTTTTAAGATCTCTGATAAATTAATGTCTCTGTGATCATTCATTGTTTCTTTCAGCTGTAATAATATAACCTCTGATTCTTTCTTGTTTTTTAGCATATTCTTAGTCTCTTGATCTCCCTCATGGTTTTCTTGTTTCATTTTCATCTTCTCGACTTTAGCAATCATTTTAGGGCAATCTAAAAATTCATGTCCAATAGATTTACAACAAAGGAAAATAGGACTTCTACCAGGGCATTCCTTAGTAAGATGTCCTAGTCTTCTACAACTATAACAAAGAGTCAATCCTCTCTTTCTCTTAAACAATCCCCAACCTTTCTTGTACTGCTCACTGGGATCACAGTGATGGACCTGGAAAAAATTCTTTCTAGGATCCTGCATCCACTTGTTAGTCCAAAAATTCTTTCTATGCATAGGAATAACATATATTTCACTATTTCTATCAGATCTATTCATATCATATCTTCTTTCTTCGACTTGTGCCCTAGTTTTCAGACTAGGACCAAATTTATCAAACATACCTAGATCCATTCTTTCGAAGAAAAAATTTCCACTTATCTTACCTTTATCAGAGCACAAAGCTTTAAGATCTTACCTCTTTTCTTCATACCAAACTTATTTTCTTAGCATAGAGCTTCACAAGTCAATTAGAGTACTACACACTACAACAATAGATCTACGCATAGATCTTTCTCTTTTATTTAGTTCCTAGCAATCACAGTTTCAGGTCTTGGCAACAGAACCATTTTTTGGCACAGAGGTAGACCCAGAGTTCAATGCTACAATAGTGCACCAAAAAAACCCTAACTACCGGCCCTTTCGGCAACACCTGCGAAGCAGATGAAGTCTCACCCGAGGTAGAGGTAGGGGGGGTTGAAAGACTCAAGTGTCTGCAATCTAGTTGGGACACAGATTTGTGATTACAATACTTAACAGAGCAATTAGCAGTTAACATTCATTAGCAATTAACCCTTATTCACATTGCATGTAAAACCCTAATTACAGAACAATGCAATATTCAACAAGATCTGACACATCCAAGCACTTAACACATAAATAAAGTAGATCTAGCATTCATTCACATTACTAAGCACTAAGATACTATATCAGCTGCATCTAACATACATAAAGATGAGAACACTAAGCATAAATCACATCAATCACACAAAGCAACCATAACACAGGATATACATGGTTCACCCCCAACGTGGGGCTACGTCCACCAACTCTTCTTCTTCTTTATTGTCTTATGTCAATATTCATACATGCACATAGATTTAGAACCCACTCCGCATAGGACAGGAGATATTTGTGCACCTTGTCATATTGTCCTTCCCCGAGTAAGGTCACAACACAAATCCCTCTTACAATATGCACAAAAGCTTCTTACAATCACTTGCACTTAGCTCTGCAAGTTCTTAACATACAACATGCACAAAGCATCCACAACTATTCGCACTTAATGCACTTTTTTTCTACTTACATCACCTAGATATATATTTATACATTACAAGAAGGTCCTAAACATGGGTAAACCCATGGTCTGACATCCCATACACATTACATAAACTCTAAACCAAAAAAATTCCACAAAAAGGGGGTGAGATCCTACGATCTCTGTTTCGCCTTATGCTTCGTCTTCGACCAACCTGTCGAAGTCCCCAAAAATGGTCAAACATGACTAGTGTTTCCAAAAAAACTGGTCAAGGGCCAAAATACACCATGAAATTCACCAACGTATGAAAACTGTGTTTGTTGGGACACCATCGGCTGATTCCCATAATTGGACGTCGAGGGATAGGCGGGGATTGCTCCCTGCATTGTGTTCCAAATATTATGGAAAGGGTTGCCCCTTACCGATTCTATGACCATAGGTATTGAGCCTTGCTTGGGGTTCCATTGACCATGGAAGGGGTTTCCCCCAATCGACATCCCTGATGAGGGAACTGATCCTTGTCAAGGATTCCAAAGTCCCTGTGAGGAGAAAACTCCTATACTTTCCCCCATGTGTAGGAATAATACCCTGCACAAGATTTTGTTATCCAAAACCTAGGTTTCCCTAGGCCGATATGGCATCTGATGAAAAATCATTATTACCAAACGTGCAGAACAAAGAGAATGACATGGACCCCACTAGCATGGTGTAATAATAAGGTACTAGACTGCCTACTCCAAACAAGTTGTAGTTCATGTTCATCCCGACGGGTTGCTGGAAAGAACCATCGAGCAAGGGGAACAGAGGAGGTATATGACCTCCACCGTAATGGATAGCATTATAGGAGGCTGAGGTTCCCCCCATGGACCCTTACAAGGGAGTGTTTGAGCTCCCTTCCCCCAGACCCATAGTGTGTAGAGTGGAGTAGGTAAGGACAGAGTTCATATCAAAGCTAGGCATCCCGTATGAAAATGAAGGGCCCTTCAAAATCTACGTGAACAGGGCAGTGGTTGCTGCCGCTGAAGGTATCATATCACTACATGAAGTAGAGGTGGTTGAGACCATTGTGGTCCAGACCAACGAAGGTGGGTTAGAAGGTGGAATACCCCCTGTGGTGGTAGTCGTTGAGGGAGTGTGAGGACTCCCTGACGAAGTAGCAACATTTTCTTCCATAGCTTCTTGTAAGACTATCTGACGCTCGTAAGGTGTAACCCTCAGAGGGACAACTTGTACCAATATTGGCGCCAACAAGTCAGTGATTGGAGGGTTAACTGGACCGAGAGCTTCCGCTCCAAGGTCAGAAACAATAGGTTCCTCTAGATTTGCGTAATCTCCTCTCGGAGCTGGCACAAGCACAACTTCCTACGACTCAATCGCTTCGAATGACCCTTGCTGGTCAAGTCTTCGTCGTAACGATGGCAGTGGTGGCTCCAATGTAACCAGTGGTAGGTCCCAAAGCCTTTGCGACTGACAGAGCTCTTGATATTCCACTTTACGAAGAGATCAATAACACAATAAGGATTTAACTAACGTTTAAAACCATGCACAACCTATAAAAGTTCCTACAAGATAAACCAAGAAAAGAACTATCTAGTTGGAAGAACAGTTACGCCAACCAACACTAGAGAAACTTACTGGTGAAAGTACAAATTGAACACGAAAGCACCCTCCAGGTATACTTTGCAAAGTGTGACCCGACGTCTGCACTAGGTACCACAGTACACCCCCACAGTCACCTATGTAAGTCCCTAGAATAAAGGCAACTAAGTTGCCATCTCGTAAAAAGTCACCAAGCAGGTATAGTTGACAGTTAGGTGGACTGCAATGAGTAGGATAACAAGTCTGAAACCTATTGAGGGTATCGAAACCAAGTGGTCTAGAATACAACTGAGGATCTCGAACAGATTCTAGGTCCATTAAGCTCCGTAGGCAAATGCAAACGATAGTATACCATGATAGATCCTCAATATGCATTCCCCACTATGTTTGGTCTGACTTTGGAGGGGTTATCTCCACTACCTTTCCTCACGTGACCTCATGTTTAGCCCCTGTGTTAGAGGGGGGTTCCAGATAATTTTTTTTGGCATGTTTGCAGGAATAATGTGCTTGTCATTGATGGCAAGAAAAATAGTGAACCAAACCTTGAGAGCATAGAAGACGAGAAAGTTCAGAAGAGATAGCGGTTTCCAAAAGTACAGACGAGGTCCAAGAGACAGACTCACAGGAGGAGCAAAGGTAGAGACCCATGAACACTTAGAAAGACTTCTAAAGTTAGAGATATCAGAAGCTCAGGAGGAAGAGAGACAATGGTCATTGGATCACTGACCCAGAGGACCAACAATAGTTGGTTTGAATTAATGAAGGATAGGATAAGTGGGGAAAAACGATTGATAATTCGATGATCCGAATTTCCATCAGCCATCGGATTGATTCAAGTGGAAGGATAGGATAAGCAAGGGATGAGATATGAGATATCGATCACCCAAATTTCTGTCATCCATCAAATCAAAATAAGTGGAAGGACATGATAATTTAGAAGGTGCGCTAATCTCAGCGGTCGATAATCAGGCACTCAGATCTACATTTGACATGGCATATCATACCCCCCTGAGATTTCTTCCTTTAACCATGGGGGGGGGGGTCCGAGTTGGTGGTATTTTTCATGTGGGACCCTCATATGTGTCACCTTCTTGTCAACTCAGATCCCCCTCGCTCATTACCACTTACCACCTAACCCACCCTTCGAGCAAACCACCAAACCACACATACATACCACCTCCGCACTTTGACGTCACACTCCACTACCATGCTCTTTATCCACCTCCACTACACTTCCTACACGTCTCACCCATATTAGTAGACCACCTCAGCAAGGACATGTGGAATACCACATCAGTAAGGACATGTGGAAGACCACATCAACAAGTACACATGGCATAATCAAATGATGACAAGTGTCAAGAGGAAATTGGCTCATTCCATGTCAACAAGTGACTTAAGAAAGCTATGTCACTCTGGGAGATTTACTTCGAAAGTTTCATCACCAACAAATGTCAAAAGTCCCAAAGTCTCGAAGGGTGAAGGTCCGAAGTCACTCTCAGCCGTCCTATCTGAATATCACTTCGGGTGCATTGTCAATCATTGATCTAGTTCAGTGGAAGGACAATGTAAGTGGAAGTGTTAACTGACAACAAGTGGTCTCCACCACTTATGACTTACTTAGCAGGTCATCACTCCAGAGGAAAATGAAGCAACGACTAGTCAAAGTCCTGAAGTAAGCAAGGATCATCCATCGTCAAGACTGACAGGTGGCACATGATCCACAACTCCAGAGAGAATCACTTCAGGATTTTGTGGTTGGGAAGGAAACGAGATCATTGAAGACACAAGGGTCGAAGAAGATCCAGGCCGTCGGTTTCAAAAAGGGCACGTGGAAGAAATCTGTGCAGCTCGGGAAAAACACTCTGCGAGAAAGTGAAGGAAGCAATGTTGAGATTTCAAATCTCTGAAGTCCGGAGACCCCGAGGATATTTTGATCGTTAATCTGAGAGGGACACACGTCAATGGATTTTCAACTCCAAAAAAGGTGATAGAGATAAAGTTAAAATTGAGAGTTGAAATCTCTAAAGTCTGGAGACCCGAAGGAGATCTCGACCATTAATCCGAGAGGGACATGCGTTAGTTGATCATTAACTCTGGAAGATTGGCATATGGAAAAAATAAGGGTTTGAGATTTGAAACTCCCAGAGCCCGGATCACGAAGTAAATCACAACCGTTGATTTAGGAAGGCTAGATATAATCCGTAGACTTGAGAGGATAGATCTGAACCGTCCATTCAGGAGCACCATCAATATCATGAGATCGATGGTCCCATCGCATTGTGGGGATTGAAGGTTTGTGAACTTTAAAATGTTAAAGGTGGGCCGCAATCGAAACCATGATTTTGGAGAAAGGACACGTAGAACTGTATAGTGAATTGTGGGGCAAAAAAGCGGGTCCTCAAACCGCCTTTAGATGCACCCACAATCACATGGTCACATGAGATCTTCACCCAAGGTCATATTGAGAAATGGATCTAGTGCTCAATAGACCGATATTGGGAAACACCTTTTGAATAGGTGTTTTGTCACCGTCAGTGGTCACATGAAGGAAGGGTCTTGGAAGCGAAAAAAAGCCAAAAATGATCGATTATAACTACCAGAGAATACAAAGAGTTATGACTGCCAGAGAAGCCAGAGAATATCAGGATAACGCCTGCTAATGATGAATAGATTTAGTATAACCTCCAGGGAAGATGAAGAGTTTGAATGATCATCAGGCAGAGGAATCGAGGTGAAAAATACATGCAGAACAGAAAAGACAATGTGCTTTTTTGAGAGTGATGCATGTGGGCAAGATGAGACATAGTGCATAATCTGAAGGGGATATCTGTGGAGCAGTAAAGGGTATGCAGAGGAAACATAGAGTATAAAAGGTAGAAGAGAAGTTGAACAACGGTGGTGTTGAGCATAGGAGGAAAAAGAGCAGAGCATAGAAGTTGAACGATGAAGAAGTAGAACAAAGTATAGAAGATGAAGAAGGTAGAGGATACATGGAGCTGGAACAGACCATATCAGAGACAGTGAAAGTAATTAAAGTTTTGTAAGATTCATTCGGGGTGGTAGGGTGGTTCTAGGGAGGATTGCATTCCTCTAAATTCTAGTTGGTGCTAGAAGATATTCTGGGAGTTGGTGCTTCCATCTAGTGGGTGCTAGAGAAACCTGTGAGTTGGTGCTAGAGAAATCTGAGAGTTGGTGCTCTTTGCAAGTTGTAGATTTCTATCATAGGTTGTAGACTCATATTTGAGTTGGAGCTCAAAGACTGTGATGTACATGACATTTGGAGCTTGATTAACATCCTAAGAAGAAGAGGTTTTCACCGTTATGGGTTTCCTCATGAAAATCAGCGTCTCTGTGTATTCTATGTGATTGATCAATTATTGTATATCTATGCATGTTAAGTTATCAACAACACATTAAATAATAATCTAGAATGAATCAGAAAATAAAAGGAAAATTTTCAAGCTTTATACATAACTGATTCATCCCTGCCTTTCAGTTATATTTTCAACAATTGGTATCATAACCAGTGCCTTTGATCAAAGGTAGATCCATAATCTTGAACATGACTAGTCATGATGGAATTTCAACTAATAGACCCCCTTTGTTTGATGGATCAAACTTTGCCTTCTGTAAAATAAGAATGAGAACACATTTAATGTCTTTGGGTGTTAATGTTTGAGATGTTGTTGAAATGGGATATGTGAAGTCTATAGTCTTGGCCTCAAAAGATGATCAGTTGGAGTTTAGATTTAATGCAAAAGCAATGAATTCCATCCTCAGTGGACTTGCTGAAGCTGAGTTTGTCAAAGTCATGCACTATGATTCAACAAAAATTATGTGGGACAAGCTGATAAGTAGTTATGAAGGTAATGAAAAGGTGAAAGACGCAAAACTTCAGACTCATAGACTAAAATTTGAGCAATTAAAGATGGATGAAGACGAAACTATCTATAAGTACTTCTTATGTATAGAATAACTTTTCAACACTATGAAAGGCCTAGGTGAAACGATAGATAAATCTTTTCTAGTCCATAAAATATTAAGATCTCTTCTTGATAGATTTAACTCAAAGGTCTCTTCTATAGAGGAAATAGTTGATCTCAAAACGTTGACACTAGATCAACTTCTTGGAACCCTAACTACTTATGAAATGAGAATCACCAAAGGTAAATCCACTACAAGAGAGGCATCTATTAAAGTAGAGAAAAACATAAACTCCGATATAGATGAGATTGAAGAAAACTTTGTGAGAAGACTGAAGAAAGGATCAGACAAATACAAAGGTAAACTTCCCTTCAAATGTTTCAATTGTGGTAAGATAGGTCATTTTGCATCTAAGTTTCCTCACAAAAGAAAGGATCAAACATATGATGATGAAGAGAAGAACAAACACAACAAGGTCTATAAAGAGAATAATTTTAAGAAGAAACGCCTTTGTATAAACAATGATGATGATCGCTCAGATGATGAAAGCAATGAATCTTCTATTGAAGATAAAATAAATGATATCATGCTAACAGATTTAGAATATTTAAAAACTAAAGATACATGAAGTGAGTTCACTGATTGTGAAGAAGTAGTAGATCTTGAAGGAGAACTTGTCAGTGCCATGGAAGAGATTGATAGACTCAGAGAAAAGAAAAGAAAAGAAAAACAATAACTGGTCAGGTATGAGAAAACATGCAATGAACCATCTAAAGACATTGCTCTGTTGAATGTTAAGTTAGAATAATCTAAGAAGATTGAAGACATCCTCAAACAACAATTGAAGGAAGCCAAAACAAAAGGTGAAAAAATAGAAGATGAACTAGTGACTGTCAGAAAATATCTAGAGAAATTTCAGGCCTTATATCATCAGAATCTGACAAGTATTAAAGCCTCAGAAGGATTAGCCTCCATTCTGAATCAACAAAGGAATTCAAAGTTGAAAAATGGTTTGGGCTATGAAGAGGGATCAAGTAGTGGTCAACCAAGAAACAAAGAATCCATCAAGTTTGTCAAATCTACAACCATTGATGACAACAAACCTGCATAAACAAAGGAAGAGAATCAACCGCCAAGGAGGAGTGAAGGAAAAGCTACCAGAACTAAATATGTAGAACAAAGAAATAATACACCCTCTTCTCAAGGAAATCATTAGCATGGAAGAAATTGAATTTCTCAAAGAAGACAACCATTTTCTAGGTACAAAGATTTTTTCTATGGATATTGTTTTTACTGCTCTAACTTTGCCCACAAAGCTGTAAATTTTTCTTTAAGATTTAGACATGAGAAATCAAGACAACCAAGGAATAAATATCTACCATAACAAATAATGAGACATCCAAGTAACAAACAACCAAAGACTGCAAATCATGTGATGGCTGGGAAAAGGACGCAGATTACACATAACAATTGTTATGATCCTTTACTCAATGAACCAGAATGTTACATCTACCATAATTATGGACATAAAGCTGTAGACTGTCACTTAAAAAACTATAAGCCAGATTCAAATCACAGAGTTGAAAACATCAAGGTTTGGAAGAAGAATGAAGATAACAAGTGTGTATTAGTGTTGTCAGCTCAAAAAGAAAAAGACACCTGGTATATTGACAATTGATGCTCCAGTCATATGATAGGTGACAAAAGTAAGTTCCTATTACTCAAAGAAAATAAATCAGGGAAGGTGACCTTTGGAAATGATGCTCCAGGAAAGATCAGAGGTAAAGGTCTAGTAAGCTTAAGTAATGGAAGAAGCAAGCTCAATATGTATTATTTGTTGATGGTTTAAAGCATAATCTTCTTAGTGTCAGTTAGATATGTGATAGAGGATGTGAAGTTACTTTCACTGCCAATAAGTGTAAAATAAAGACAACAAACACAAGAGAGATGATTGCAAAAGGGGTTAGAAGTGAAAACAATGTATATGTTCTGAAGGAAGATAAGGAGAAATGTCATTTAAGAAATATTGATGAAAGTTAGTTATGGAACACAAGGCTTGGACACATGAACTTTGATCATATTGTCAAACTGAATAATGAAGGCGCTATGAAAGACCTTCCAAGAATATCTAAGCTTAATAACTTTGTATGTGAATCCTGTCAAATGGGGAAGTTGACTCATGCTCAATTCAAATCGAAGAGTTTCACATATTTAAAGAAACCACTTCAATTTGTTCATATGGATCTATGTGGACCATTGCTAAAGGAAGGAACTAGAGGAGAACATTACTTTATGCTAGTCATGGATGACTTCTCCAGACTTACGTGGGTTGCCTTTCTGAGAGAAAAATCTGATGCATTTGAGAAGTTCAAAACGTTTAATGCGTTAGCTGAGAATCAGATAGGAAGGAAGTTAAAGGCAATTCACTCAGACAAGGGGGCAGAGTTTCTGTGAAGAGATTTCAAAGAATTCCGTGACAAACATAGAATTAAAAGAGAATATACTATTCCAGGTTCTCCTCAACAAAATGGAGTTGTAGAATGCCAAAATAGATCAATTCAATAGATGTCAAGGGCTATGATGAGTGAAAGGGACATTTCACAAAACTTTTGGGTGGAGGCTATTCACATGACTGTTCATATTCTAAAAAAAATGCATCTAAGGCCGAACAATGATAAAACTCCATATGAGTTGTGGTTTGGTCGACCTGCATCAATCAAGCACTTCAAAGTATTTGGAAGTAAATGCTACATCAAGAATAATGATTATCATCTGGGAAAATTTGATAGTTGAGTTGATGAAGGTATCTTCTTAGGATATGCAACGAACAGTAAAGGATACCGATGCTTTAACAAAATAATGCATAAATTAGTAGACCGTATTGATGTTTGAATTGATGAAGAAGCTCCTATAAAATATCAACAGAGAATAAGCAATAAGCCAGCTGAAAAATATGATGAGAATAATGAAGATAAAGAACAAAAAATCTCAGAGTCACAAGAAGATGGTGAATCAGGTGGAGAAGAGACACCTAGACAAGAAGAGTCAAGACAACAATCAACATCAAATCCTTCCTCTAGAATTACTCAAAAGAATCATCCTGAAAGTTAGATAATTGGTGAGAAAGAAAAAGGTGTACAAACCAAGAGAAGGATAATCAAAGACATCGAGAAATCACATATAGGATTCATATCCATGGTGGAACCTAAAAACTTCAATGAAGCCAGTGAAGACGTAAATTGGTTAAAATCAATGAATGAGGAACTGCACCAGATTGAAAAGAATGACACTTGGGAACTCGTTCCTAGGCCAACAAATAAAAATGTAATAGGATCCAAATGGGTCTACAAAAACAAGATGAATGAGCAAGGAAATATTGTAAGAAATAAGGCTAGATTGGTCTACAAAGGATATGCTCAAATATAAGGACTAGATTTTGATGAAACATTTGCACCCATAGCAAGATTAGAAGCTATTAGAATGTTTCTTGCCTATGCATGTCATAAACAATTTAAAGTCTATCAAATGGATGTCAAGTTATATTTTCTAAGTGGATATCTAAAAGAATAAGTCTATATGGAACAACCAAAGGGTTTCCAACTGTTAGATAACCTTGAATTTGTATACAAGCTAAAGAAAGCCTTATATGGGTTGCAACAAGCTCCTCGTGCATGGTATTACAGACTAGATAAGTATCTTCAAGACAAAGGGTTCAAGAGAGGAACAATTGACATAAATCTATAGAACAAAACATAGGGTAATGATTTTCTCATTGTGCTACTCTATGTAGATGACATCATATTTAGAATCAATAATGCTTCATTGGGACAATGGTTTGCTTCTGCCATGCAGTCTGAATTTGAAATGTCTATGATAGGGGAACTCCCATTTTTTCTTGGTCTGCAAGTTAAGAAAGGATGATGACTCACTTGATGTTGATCAGAGTTCATATAGGTCTATGATAGGAAGCCTATTGTACATCACAACATCCTGTCCAGACATAATGCATGT
>SNQJ01S0096534.1:36297-47602 GCA_010110895.2 Picea sitchensis | reverse complement strand
ATAGATGAATTGCAGCAGTTTCGTCAAGTCCTCCTTGTCTACCCCTTGCTCAAAAGATCCACGATATGAATGATGATAGCTTCACCGATTTCTCCCTATGAGATCATAGGTCTCTTTCTTCCAAAACATCTATGTTCCAACACCACTTATAAGATCATAAGTTTGGTGTGATTCTCCCTTTTCGGTCCCCTTTCACCATGAGAAAGCTTGCTTATATAGCCTTGGAGAGGCTCAACAGCTTAAGATATATTTGGGGTGAGTTGAGGATTTTCCTCCTTTAGTTAGGGATCTACCCTAAGATCATGTATTGAATGAGGATTCGAACTCAAAATCCTTCTAAGAATGAAAAGATCCTTCCCCCATTCTTCTCAACTACTTAACTATTGCCCAGAATAGGCTGCGCTCCCTCAAAAGGGCCATCAGAGCATTGTAGCGCTCCCCAGCAGGATTAAGGGGGGCGCCAACACTCCTAAAGACACCAACGCTCCCTCAAAAGGGATAAAATAGCTTTATAGCGCTCCCAGATAGTGTAAGGGGGAGCGCCAACACTCCCAGAAGAGGTATAGAGGAGCGCTCCCCTCCAAAAACTTAGTTTTTTTAGTGTTTTCAGATGGAAAAAGTTCATGATCCTAGTTAACCTTTCCTCCTATTCCAAATCAAGTTTTTGACATCAGCCAAGTGTCCTCCTGATGTTGTTTAGAGGCACGACATAGGCATCATGACAGTACGCTTCCCTGACACTTGCGACACTTGTGAGAAAAATGCGACACTTGCGACCTTTGTAATGACGACACTTGCAACACTATCAAAGTGAGTATTTTTGATGTGTAACACAAGTAGTGGTACGAGGACATCAGGCCTCTCTTCATGTTGTGTGTAGATGGGAAATATTACTTCCGCGACAGGGTGGCGGAAGGACCAATGAGTCCTTTGATGATGAATTCTTCACATGGTTGTCATGACAGATCCCGGTTATAGAGGATTACCCCTATGCTGGGATTGATTTTTCAAGAGACCCTCAGATACTAGTACCTCTTGGTGAGGAGCGAGGGGAGATGGGTAAGTCTCCACCTTTATAGTTTTTTTTTTGTTAAACATATGTAATTTTTATGTTGTTTTTGTTATATATATCATTGTTTTTTTGTTATACAAGAGTATTTGACGGATATGTGTTCATTGTGTGTAGATGTGGGACCAGTGCGACCCACTAACTATGCGAGGAACATGTTTCATCCTCGACCAAGGGTCGCACCTGTCGCCACAAGGGGACCAACAGTAGTAGGAGATCTTCCAATCGAGGAGCCTGAGAGGGTACTGAGACAAGTTGAGCGGAACTTTACTGTGCTCACTCGCACGGTCCCTATGGAAGAGATTGAGGACCTGCCACCATCTATGCAGTCTACTGTAGTGGGGGCACCATGGATGTGGGTCCGGTTGTTTCGGCGTTTAGCCAATGCTGTGGATCAGTATAACAGGGCCCACAAGCCCTGACTTTAGCTAGATATTTTTACATGCCATGAGCACTACTTGTATATATGTTTTGAGGGCATAATCCCTATGACTCGTTATTGGTCCTATTTCTGAGGTGCTTGCGTCCATCGGTGTACTCTGGTTACTTTATGATATTATATATGTTTTTTTTTATCTTTTGTGTATTATGAATCATGTGTGAAAAAAATGTATTTACATGTTTATGTGAATGTTCTTTCATATGTGTGCAAGATGCCAATCTAAAATTTGATTAGCTAGAGTATCTGTAACTTGGTTTAATCTCCTAGGAACATGAAAATATGTAATATAATCAAAGTTTCGTTCTAAGAGACGTACCCTAAGGAATCATCGGTGTAAAGTTGGATCATGAAACCGGTATACTCTGTTTAACTAAGACACAACCAGTTGAGCATTGAGATACACCTGGAGATGAGAGATACCCAATGAAAAAGCGTCATGAAGCAACTCAATAACTGCACTATACTCGGCGATGTTATTTTTGGTGTCACCTAAGCATATACCTCCAGAAGATAATAATTGGCCTTGAGGTGTAAAGATTACCCAAGATGTGGAGGCAAGCCTTCGAGTGTGCCGACTAGCACCATTTGCATACCCAACGAACACCTCGGAATCACTTGACATCTTCCAAAGTGACGAAAGATAACATCAACGATAGGCCCATAACACTAAAAGAAACTAAAAAGTAATAGTACAAAGACTATACATATGTTACAAAAAGTTACCCACAGTGACCTGCCTATGAGTAATACTTCTTGAGGTAGAGCCCACTTCTAAGTTCCACTAAAGCATTCCCTTCAAAATCAACCAGATGATAAGCGCCCTTTTTTAAAACCTCTTTTATGATGAAGGGTCCAAACCACACGGGTCTGAATTTTCCTGCCCCCAGGGGGTCCTTATCTTGGTCATAGACCAGGACAAGGTCACCTTCAGAGAAAATCTAAGGATGAACAAACCTATCATATTGACACTTGACCTTATGTTTGTGAGCCTCATTTGCCAGGGCCACACCACGATGCTTCTCATTGAGTTGCTCAAGGTATACTAACCGTTCTTCAAGTGGAGAACTGTGTGGAAATAATTGTACTGCCAACTTTAGAGACGGGATATGACATTCGATGGGCAAGACTGCCTCTAGCCCGTAAACGAGTTGGAAAGGTGAGAAACCAGTTGCAGTATTAACAGACATTCGGTAAGCCCATAATGACGAGTATAAAATTAAATGCCAATTTGACTTGGTTGAGTTGATAGTTCGTTGTAGAATGGTCTTAAGAGTTTTGTTTACAGCTTCCACCTGCCCATTTTCTTGGGGGTAGTAGGGTGATGAATGTTCTTTCCGTAACCCAAGCTTTGATGTTAACTCGTTCATCATCTGGTTCTGAAAGTGACTGCCATGGTTAGTGACAATATCCCTCGGGACACCGAACCTCGCTATTATCTAATTGAATAAAAAGAGAGTTGTAGTCTCTCCATCATATTTAAATGTTGGCATAGCTTCAACCCACTTTGTGAAGTAGTCTACAACTACGATGATATAGCAGTTCCCCCTTGCTGAAGGAGGGTTGCATGTAGTGTAATCAATCCCCCACTTGGTGAAGGGACCAATTGTGATGACAGGAAACATGGGAGCGGGATGTGCCCTCATCTTCCGAGAGAAGATTTGGCACGGATGGCACTTCTTGACCGATTCGATACAATCTTTGATAAGTGTCAGCCAGAAGTAACCTGCTCGTAGAATATTTTGGGTTGTTGCCAACCCAGAAAAATGACCTCCACAAGCTCCAGTATGGAAATCGTTAAGCATGATAACTGCTTCATCGTGAGTAAGACATCGACGTAGGATGCAGTCTACACCTCTCTGATACAATGTATCATCGAGTATGAGATAATTCTTAGCCTGATGGCATATGCATCGATGCTCATCACGAGAAGCAGTGGTGGGGCACTTCAAAGTCTGGAGATATATAAGTATATCTCCATACTAGGGATCTGAAGAGGTGATCAAAAACATATATCCTCTGATAGGTGACTCTTCAGGCACAAGATCACCGGACTCAATTGGAAGTTCCGAAATAAGTTCTACGAAGACCAGTGACTTTTTGGACTTCACTGAAACAAAATCTAAGTCAAACTCCTGGAGGATGACTATCCATCTACTGATTTTTCCACCTATTACTCGTCGTGTCAACATGTACTAAAATGGATTTATGACAGCAATGACAGTGGTCTTGCGAAACAGAACATAATGACGGAATCATTGAATAGCATGGGCTGCTGCCAACGCAACTTTTTCGATATGAGAATAATTGAGTTTCGGTCCTGCGAGGCCTCGGCTCAGGTAATAGATGACATATTCTATGAACAAGTCATCTTCCTGAACTAAGACCATGCCAATGGTTGACTCTGTTGCATCCATATATAATAAGAAATCTTCAACCTCATAAAGGTCAAGGAAATCCTCAAGGTTTTGAATATGTTTTTCAGCAGTGATCTTCCCATTTTCTCCATCAAACCTAGGCAGATTATTGATGTAATTGACAGGGAGGTCATGGAGAATGGGAGGCAAATCTAGAGGCTGATATCGGTTTGGGACTTTTGCAAGCACAGGAGATGAAGCAAGGGGCTTACAACCATCCAGAGGTTTGGCAAGAGTAGGAGATAAAGCGGGAGGCTTATGTCTCACTAGGGTTTCTACAGGTGCATCTGAGATGTGCACATGTGTATGAGAATGTACATAATCTACAATTTGGGTTTTAATCTCTGAGGGCTCTTTAGGTTGAAAATGGTCATCCTGAATTTCAACAATATACTCTAGACCAGGATCATGATAAGAGACAAAGTAATTGCAGATGAAACCAAATATGTCTTGAATGCAATTTGAGCTTGAGTACTGGGTCTTTCTAGACTCATGGTCATGCTTGGTTCTTCCTCGATTGGAGTCTTATTTGGCAGCATGCAGATGATTGGAGTCACCTGGTGAATGATCTCAACCTTCTTGTGTCACGGTCCCTTTGTCCACCATCAGTGATCAGATCTGGAGCTTTTGAAGTGTACTACTTTTGAGGAAGAGTCCCAGTATGGTGCTCGTCTGTTAGCACTCATGAATTTTCCCAGAGTGTGAAGGTCATGAGGCAACATCAAAACCGCCAGTCTTGGATCTAGCCCTCCAAGACCTAGAGAAGGATCTCTCTGTCTGATATATATTTATTTGAAAAGAATATTAGGCTATCTATGAAGAACATGGGTTGGGGTTTTAAATGATTGTTTTGGAGCAGCAAGGAGGGCCATTAGACAAATGGGGTCTGAGCTTTAAACAAGGTGATTCACTCTTAGGTCTGCGCTTTAAACAAGGTGATTCACTCTTAGATTTGGACAAAGTTCTTTCACAGGGCAAGGTAGTGGCAATATTGGATCGAATTAAGTATGGATGGCATTGATTTATTTGTCGTGAGTTTGGATGGCTTTGATATATGGAATGTGCGCGGGGGTATAAGTAAGTGGATGGTGACGTGAGGGTGCGTGGAGGTAGGTGTGGGCGGGAGTGTGAATTTTTGAGTGGAAGGTGACGTAGGGGTGAGGTATGAGGGGGGTGATTGGGGTAGACTTAGGTTAATTCATGTTATACATTGTGTTTTGTTTTATTTTATATTATTATATTATGTGTTACGTTTTGTGCATGTTTTGTTTTGTGTATTGTTTTATTACTTTTTTTATTGTTTGTTTTTTTTTAATATAATTTATTTGTTTTATGTTTTTATGTATTTTATTAAATGTTTTATATTGTTTTATGTTTTTATAATTTATTTTGTTTTTATTTTTATTTTAATATAAGTTTTTTATTGTTTTATTAATGTTTTATTTAATCTAAAAACTAACCTAATTACTAACTTAGGTATTAATTTAGTTAATAATTAATTAATTAATAATTAATTAATTATTTAACTAGTTGTATATTAATTAATTCAACCTATACTAACTTTATTGCTATTCTTGTTTATCCTAAGTCTGTTTGCTTATGGACAGGTGGGGTGGCGAGATAATGGAGGCTGACAAAAGACAGGGGGTTGAGGGCGCAGTGTGTATGAAGGATGCAATAGGGTGATGGGGGATTGAGCGACAAGAATGGAGGGAGGAAGCGGAATCACCTGAGCCAGGACTTCATCATCACGAGAGAAATGCCAAATCAATAGTCGAAGAATCGATTCGCCTATAATTATAGGACCCCAACAGAGCGACATCATCCCAATAAAAAGGAACATCTTTTTTAAGTAGGTGCATAAATCCCTTGGTGATCTCGATGTAGTTAGCGATAAAGCGTCTTAGAAAATTCACCTTGCCCTGTAGACTCTGAAGTTGAAGGATTGTGTGTGGGGGGGGGCAACTGAATTATTGCCTAAACCTTGAGAGGATCGACCATGATCCTCATTGTTGATACTATGAAACCTAACAAACATCCTGACATTATGCAGAAGCTGCACTTGTTTGGATTTAAGCGAATCCAAAAGTAGCGACAACGTTAGAAGATAAGTCAGAGGTGTGTGGGATGATTCATTCTCTTGCGAGATCAAGATGCTAAATCATCTAAATAAGTCTCGACTATATGTTTGAGGTCATGGATACAAAAATACATGGCCCACTTAAAGGTTGCACCAACATTTTTAAGACCAAAAGGCATCTTACGATACGTGAATGTACCCCAAGGACAAATGAATGTCGTTTTGTGTTGGTCTTCGGGTTTGATTTGTATTTGATTATATCCTGAAAAATCGTCCATGAAAAAAAAGGCCTCACACCCAACACATTCATCAATGATCTGGTTGATGAATGGTGTGGGAAAATTATCTTTAGGACATGCCTTGTTCAAATCACAGAAGTCGGTACATACACGAATCGTGCCTTGTTTTTTATTGACCGACACGAGGTTTGACACCCATTGGGTCAAATGGATAGGATAGATAAAACCGGCTTTTAGCAATTTCTCAACCTCAACATTAATGGTTGTTTCTTTCTTGGGGTTAACTAGACAAAGATTTTTCTGAACAGTCTTGGCATCTGGATACGTCGTGATTTCATGTTCAACTATTTTTGGATCAATTCTTGGCATTTCCTCGTAAGACCAGGAAAAAATGTCGTGGAATTATTTAAACAGATCGGTGTAGATTTGAATCTCTCCGGGGGAGAAATCATCTCTGACGAAGACATTCTCCATGACGCCAGGGTTTCGAGAGATATTGATTGGTAAGGTTTTAGAGATAGTTTCCATATTACCCTCAACATAAAATTCATGGGTAGCTAAGAGATTAATAAGACAAGACCGATCTCCCATCATAGTCATGGTGAATTATCCTGCTTCGATTCGGCTTAACTCTGGGAGGAAGTTTGATCTATGATGAAGATCTTCCCAGGGTTTATCCGGACTAGTCATTGCTTCAATTATTGCTTCATCAGAGGGCAAGACCAAGTCTAATGAATCGGCATCAACGAGAGAACCCTGAGCCCAAATAGGATCTAGAAGTGGATCGAAATCTTGTGTAGGAGTTGGATCAGTGTTGGTTGAAGCTTGCTAGATTAAAGAGTACACTACTTCAACTACGAACAAGGGCATGGACATGCCTGGGTGCTCTGTCCCATCCATCATGGTTGATGGAGAAGGAAGTATACATGGATCGTCGAAGTAAGTCATGCGGAACGACGAAACTTGAAAAATCGCAACCTTATGGTGATTGGATATAAACTTGATATCGCCTTGAGGGGGTGGGTAATCGAAGGTAGCCATTAAAGAAGGGCACAAACCAACCCCTACATTGACTACACCTAGTTGAGGATTATCAATCAACGGACCAAGGATGCCCCCAATGCAGGGTCAGGTCTAGAGAAGGAAAATTGATCGATGGTCACAATCCAACCCTCGTGTGGAAACAAAAAGACCCAGAAAATTGTAGCAACCACATCTTGCATGGCATAATTCCAACTCCTTCCTAACAAGATATTATAGTCAAGGGGTGCATTGACTACCTCTACTTCGACACACATGGTCTTCCCTCCTAACTGCACAGGAAAAGAAGGAAGGATACCATGTGGTCGGAACGAACGACCGTCGAAAGCAGTGAGGGGAGTAGGTGATGAAGAAAAAATGGGCTGGCCAACGGCCTTCCAACATGCCAATGACATAATGCATGTCGAGGCACCCTCATCAACCACCATGTAGAAGATATTCCGAGTAAAATTTTCCATGGGATAAGCCACTACTATCTGAAACGCTACATGGTAAGGCAGATGAGGTTTTAGTCAGTTGTATCCAGCATGATTGTACCCGGATTACAAGTCTCGGTAGATCCTAAAGCGGTTAACAATGATTTCCTCTGGGAAGGGTAGCTTTGGAGGACCTCCAAAGCGAACATCGCACAAGGGGTTTGTGATAAGTCTTCCACCACAAACTAGTTATGGGTGGCCCTTGCATTTGGGTCATGAGAATATTTTTTGAATGCACCTTTGGGAATGCGTGTCATTGTTTTTCCCAATGTCTTCTCAATATGTAGAGGAAGATATGGGAGTTCATCTTCTTTACCCTTCTTAGAAGTGCTTGGTTTATTATAGTCATGCTCTCTAGTCGATATAAAAGCCTCACTCTTTACCATATATACATTCATGGATGCAGGGTTGTTCGCAGGCGGAGAGGGTCCTTGGTTGCCCCCTTCCGTGCTTGCAGAGGCCTGTGTTATATTTTTCCCATGTTGGAATGGATTGGTTAACACAACAGGTTGTTGTTGTGTCACAAACTTTTGGGCTTCTGCAAGCCGGGGACAAAGGTGGGTCGAGTGGTCTTTCGCACACAGGTTGCATGGATACCTCACCTTCCATTTCTCAGTATTGCCCCCGCCAACATTATCGGTGGGTTTCTTATCCCCCTTACCCTTCTTTCGTTGTTTTTTCTTTCCTTCAAGCTGTTGGGTGGCCTTTGTATTAGTTGATTGCACTGTATGTACATCCGACATTTTGGTAGGGGGAGAAGCCAAAGCAGTAGTTTGGTTGGCCGTTGTGTGTTGTATAGACAATTGTTGCAACTGAGTCATTAGTTTCTTAGCGGGTTTTGTTTGTGATGAACCAAAAATACCATCGACATGTGGTCCAGCTCTCTATCTAGTTTTATCAAGTATTGAGCGTGGTGCATCTGGAAAGATATCGTATAATAAACTGGACTGAGAATAGATTAGCTCAAGTTGTTGAGCTCTCATGATGGCGTCTTTGTCGGAAAATACTCCCGATGTCACGACATCCTTGGACAATTGTGGGACCAAAGACTTAAGAAACCACTCGAGCAGAAATGATGGTGGAACTGGTACCTTGGTTAAACTCTTTCGGTGTCTCCATTCTCGGATGTGATCAGAGATATGGTCTGCTTTTGTCTATGAAAAATTGGCCAGCAATTATGTGCCAGTGTTGTATCTCATAGGTAACTGGAAATGGTTTAGGAAAGCCATGGCCAATTCACCAAAGGAAGAGTATCTTGACCAGTCGAGCTCAATGTACCATTTCGCGGCACTCCCAATGAGAGTACATTGAAACAATCGTAGTTGTACGGAGTCATATTTCAATGAGTTGATGAGCACCAAAGATGGAAGGTAGTCACGTCATCTCCTGGATCTTCATTAGGCTTGGCTTCAAACTTTGGGATGTTCGAAGACAACTTCATCGGCATAGGAGGCCAACGCGGATCGTGACAAATAGGGTCATTCAAAAAACTTGTCAAGTCTAGAAAATGCGAAGTTTCCAGGAAAGGTAGCTTGGGTTGTTGGTGATAACCTGGGAAAAAGGGGCCTGGAGTTTGAATGGCACCAGGTTTCCAGGAAACGTTCAGTTGTTGCTCGGGATTCTAATAAAAAATGTGGCCATGGCCATCGTATGGACTTTGCGTGTGAGGAGACATCATCGGCTGATTTCCAAAATAGGACATAGATGGTTGGGAATGCATTACATTCGAAGGACTTTGGGAAGGGTTGCCCCATGTCAGTCCTGTGGGGATAGGCATAGTACTTTGTTTGGGGTTCCATTGATTGTGGAAAGAATTACCCCAGATCGATATTCTGGACGAGGGAACAGATCCCTACCAAGAATTCCAAGGCCCTGATGCGGAAGAAGCTCCTGGGTGTGCCCCTTGTGCAGGAATAGTACCCTACATAGGAATAGATTGTCCGAGACCAGGGTTGCCCCCAGTCAGGAAAGAAGCTAATGAGAAGGCGTTGTTACCAAATGCCCCGAACAAAGAAAACAGTGTCAAACCAAATGACATATTATGTAAAGGTGGTCCTTGACTCCCCACTCCAAATAAACTATGGTGTGTAGGTTACTCGACAAATTGTTGATGCGAGCCACCGAGTGAAGGGGATGAAGGAGGTATATGACCTCCCCCATAAGGGAAAGTGTTAAAAGGAGAAGGATTGCCCCCCATGTGACCTTGCAAAGGAGCATTAGAACTCCCTGCCCCAAGACCTGAAGTCTGTGAAGTGGAGTAGGAAAGTACATGACTTGTACTTGAACTAGGCATCCCGTATGAGAACGGAGGGCATGTCACACTTGGTGTGAAAGGGGTTGTGGCCACCGCCAGAGATGGGATCAGACCACTATGTGATGTAGAGGCGATCGAGACCATGGTGGCTCGGACTGGTGACGGTGGGTTAGGAGGTGGAAATGCTCCTGTGGTGACAACCATAGTGGGAATTGAAGAATTCCCAGAAGGAGTAACAATATTTGTTTCCATTGCTATGTGCGACACTTTCTGGCACTCGTAAGGATGAATCGGCATGATGATGGGTGTCGAAAGATCAGTGGTGGAGGTTTCAACGAGACCAAAGGATTTCACTCCAATGTCTAAAATGGTCGATTCCTCTGGATTTTGGTCGAGCACAATTTCTTGTGACCCGGTCACTTCAAAAGACCCTTGTTGGTCTAGCTTTCGCCTTAGTGGTGGCGGGGGTAGCTCTAGTGTAACCGGTGGCTGGCCAAGAAGCCTTCGTGACCAGTGGAGCTCATGACACTCCACTGTGTGAGAAGATCTAAGACACACTAGGGTAGTCTAACCATTAAAAATTAACACACACTAAAATAGTCCCTACAAGATAAGACAGGCAAACACTAAATTAATTGGAAGAGCAGTTACAACAACCAACACTAGAGCAACTTACCAGTGCAAGTGCAACTCGAAAATAGAAGCACCCTCTGGGTATACTATGCAAAGAATGGTCTGATGTCTGTCCTAAGTATCGTGGTATACCCTCATAATCACCTGTGTATGTCCCTAAAAATATAGGCAACTAGGTTGCTAGCGCATGAACAGTCACCAGGCGGGTACAGTCGAAAGTCGAGTAGACCACAATGAGTAGGGTATCAAGCCTGAAACCTGTCAAGGGTATCGAAAGCAAGTGGTCTAGAAGAAAACTGAGGACATTGAATGGATTTGAGACCCACAAAGCCCCGTGGCAAATTAAATCGACGTAATCCCAAAACAAGCCCTCTATATATGTTCTCCACTACAATTGGTCCAGCTTTGGAGGGGTTATCTCCGCTACCTTTCCGCACGCGACCTTGTGTTAGAGGTGGGTCCCGGATAAATTTTACGATACTGGACTTGGACACTCCCTAACTCAGACTCCAATGTTTGGTTTTAATGGTCTTGAAGAGTTTCCTCTCCAACCTAATCCAAGGCCTTAATCCTGAACTAGTTGGTTAACCCTACAAACATAAAAGTCTAATAAATTTTAGATTTAGCGTTAATTTTATGGCTTGTCTTATGTCAAAG
>SNQJ01S0096534.1:0-19379 GCA_010110895.2 Picea sitchensis | reverse complement strand
GAAGAAATCTCAGGGGGTTACGATATGCCATGTCGAATGTAGATCTGAGTGCCCGATTATCGGCCGCTGAGATTAGCACGCCTTCTAAATTATCATGTCCTTCCACTTATTTTGATTTGATGGATGACAGAAATTCAGGTGATCGATATCTCATATCTCAGCCCTTGATTATCCTATCCTTCCACTTGAATCAATCTGACGGCTGATGGAAATTTGGATCATCGAATTATCAATCGTTTTTCCCCACTTATCCTATCCTTCATTAATTCAAACCAACTGTTGTTGGTCCACTGGATCGATGATCCAATGACCATTGTCTCTCTTCCTCTTGAGCTTCTGATATCTCTAACTTTAGAAGTCTTTCTAAGTGTTCATGGGCCTCTACCTTTGCTCCTCCTGTGAGTCTGTCTCTTGGACCCCGTCTGTACTTCTGGAAACCGCTATCTTTTCTAAACTTTCTCATCTTCTATGCTCTCAAGTTTTGGTTCACTGCTTTTCTTGCCATCAATGATAAGCACATTATTCCTGCAAACATGCCAACAAAATTTATCTGGTACCCCCCTCTAACACAGGGGCTAAACATGAGGTCGCGTGAGGAAAGGTAGTGGATATAACCCCTCCAAAGTCAAACCAAATGTAGTGGGGAATGCATATTGAGGATCTATCATGGTATACTATCGTTTGAATTTTCCTACGGAGCTTAATGGACCTAGAATCTGTTCGAGATCCTCAATTGTATTCTGGACCACTTGGTTTCGATACCCTCGATAGGTTTCATACTTGTTATCCTACTCATTGCGGTCCACCCGACTGTCAACTATACCCGCTTGGTGATTGTTTACGAGATGGAAACTTAGTTTCCTTTATTCTAGGGACTTACACAGGTGACTGTGGGGGTGTACTGCGGTACCTAGTGCAGACGTCGGGTCACACTTTGCAAAGTATACCTGGAGGGTGCTTTCATGTTCGAGTTGTACTTTCACCAGTAAGTTTCTCTAGTGTTGGTTGGCATAACTGTTCTTCCAAATAGATAGTTCTTTTCTTGGTTTATCTTGTAGGAACTTTTCTAGGCCGTGCTTGGTTTTAAACGTTAGTTAAATCCTTATCGTGTTATTGATCTCTTCGTAAAGTGGAAGATCAAGAGCTCTGTCAGTCGCAAAGGATTTAGGGCCTACCACTGGTTACATTGGATCCACCACTGCCACTGTTACGGTGAAGACTTGACCAACAAGGCTCATTCGAAGCGATCAGGCCATAGGAAGCTGTGCCCGAGCCAGCTTTGAGAGGAGATTACACGAATCTAGAGGAACCTACTATTTCTGACCTTGGAGCGGAATATCTTAGTCCGGTTAACCCTCCAATCACTGACTTGTTGGTGCCAATATTGGTACAAGTTGTCCCTCTGAGGGTTACACCTTACGAGCATCAGATAGTCTTACAAGAAGCTATGGAAGAAAATGTTTCTACTTCGTCAGGGATTCCTCACACTCCCTCAATGACTGCCACCACAGGGGGTATTCCACCTTCTAACCCACCTTCGTCAGTCTAGACCACAATGGTCTCAACCACCTCTACTTCATGTAGTGGTATGATACCTTCAGCAATGGCGACCACTTCCCCGTTCACGTAGATTTTGATGGGCCCTTCATTTTCATACGGGATGCCTAGCTTTGATATGAACTTTGTCCTTACCTACTCCACTCTACACACTATGGGTCTGGGGGAAGGGAGCTCAAACACTCCCTTGTAAGGGTCCATGGGGGGCACCTTAGCCTCCTATAATGCTATCCATTACGGTGGAGGTCATATACCTCCTTCATTCCCCTTGCTCGATGGTTCTTTCTAGCAACCCGTCGGGATGAACATGAACTACAACTTGTTTGGAGTAGGCAGTCTAGTACCTTATTATTACACCATGCTAGTGGAATCCATGTCATTCTCTTTGTTCTGCACGTTTTGTAATAATTCTTTTTCATAAGATGCCATATCGGCCAAGGGAAACCCAGGTTTTGGATAACAAAATCTTGTGCAGGGTATTATTCCTACACATGGGGGCAAGTATAGGAGTTTTCTCCTCACAAGGAATTTGGAATCCTTGACAGGGATCAGTTCCCTCATCAGGGATGTCGACTGGGGGCAACCCCTTCCATGGTCAATGGAACCCCGAGCACGGCTCAGTACCTATGTGCGTAGGATCGGTAGGGGGCAACCCTTTCCATAATATTTGGAACACAATGCAAGGAGCAATATCCGCCTATCCCTCGACGTCCAATTACGGGAATCAACCGATGGTGTCCCAACAAACACATTTTGTGTACATTGGTGAAGGCCATGGTGTATTTTGGCCCTTGACCAGTTGTTTTGGAAACACTGGTCATGTTTGACCATTTTTTGGGACTTCGACAGGTTGGTCGAAGACGAAGCATAAGGCGAAACGGAGATCGTAGGATCTCACCCCCTTTTTTTGGATTTTTTTTGGTTTAGGGTTTATGTAATGTGTATGGGATGTCAGACCATGGGATTACCCATGTTTAGGACCTTCTTGTAATGTATAAATATATATCTAGGTGATGTAAGAAGAAAAAAAGTGCGTTAAGTGTGAATAGTTGTGGATGCTTTGTGCATGTTGTATGTTAAGAACTTGCAGAGCTAAGTGCAAGTGATTGTAAGAAGCTTGCGTGCATATTGTAAGAGGGCTTTGTGTTGTGACCTTACTCAGGGAAGGAGGATCTGACGAGGTGCACAAATATCTCTTGTCCTATGCGGAGTGGGTTCTAAATCTATGTGCATGTATGAATATTGACATAAGACAATAAAGAAGAAGAAGAGTTGGTGGACGTAGCCCCACGTTGGGGGTGAACCATGTATATCCCGTGTTATGGTTTCTTTGTGTGATTGATGTGATTTATGCTTAGTGTTCTCATCTTTATGTATGTTAGATGCATCTGATATAGTATCTTAGTGCTTAGTAATGTGAATGAATGCTAGATCTACTTTATTTATGTGTTAAGTGCTTGGATGTGTCAGATCTTGTTCAATATTGCATTGTTCTGTAATTAGCGTTTTACATGCAATGTGAATAAGGGTTAAGTGATAATGAATGTTAACTACTAATTTCTCTGTTAAGTATTGTAATCATAGATATGTGTCCCAACTAGGTTGCAGACACTTGAGCCTTGCAACCCCCCCTACCTCTACCTCGGGTGAGACTTCATCTGCTTCGCAGGTGTTTCTGAAAGGGCTGGTAGTTAGGGTTTTTTTGGTGCACTGTTGTAGCGTTGAACTATGGTCTACCTCTGTGCCAACAAATCGTTCTGTTTCTAGGACCTGTAACTGTTATTGTTGGGAACTAAATAAAAGGGAAAGATCTGTGCATAGATCTATTGTTGTAGTGTGTAGTACTCTAATTGACTTGTGAAGCTCTATGCTAAGAAAATAAGTTTGGTATGAAGAAAAGAGGTAAGATCTTAAAGCTTTGTTCTCTGATAAAGGTAATATAAGTGAAAAAAATTTCTTTGAAAGAATGGATCTAGGTATGTTTGATAAATTTGGTCCTAGTCTGAAAACTAGGGCACAAGTCGAAGAAAGAAGATATGATATGAATAGATCTGATAGAAATAGTGAAAGATATGTTATTCCTATGCATAGAAAGATTTGTTGGACTAACAAGTGGATGAAAGATCCTAGAAAGAATTTTTTCCAAGTCCATCACTGTGATCCCAGTGAGCAGTACAGGAAAGGTTGGGGATTGTTTAAGAGAAAGAGAAGATTCACTCTTTTTTATAGTTGTAGAAGACCAGGACATCTTACTAAGGAATGCCCTGGTAGAAGTCCTATTTTCCTTTGTTGTAAATCTATTGGACATGAATTTTTAGATTTCCCTAGAATGATTGCTAAAGTCGAGAAGATGAAAATGAAACAAGAAAAACATGAGGAAGATCAAGGGACTAAGAATATGCTAAAAAACAAGAAAGAATCAGAGGATATATTATTACAGCTGAAAGAAACACTGAATGATCAGAGAGACATCAGTTTATCAAAGATCTTAAAAGAGAAAGAGTGCATAGAAGAAAGAATAGGAGACTTTGACATAGACTATGTATTGGATGCAGAAACACAGGTGAACATTATGACAAAAAATACTTGGGAAATCATAGGAAATCCTGCTATGCTTCCTTCACTGGGAGGAATAGGATTCTTTAAAGGAAAGTTGATAACTCTATGTGGAATACTTACCCATGTACCTATGATTTCTCATGGAACATCGACAGAAGAATAATTTGAGGTCATTAAGTTTGTTGATAACAGTGCCCCCTTTGCCCTTTTGCTAGGAAAAACCTAGGTCAAGAAAGATCAGATCTGAAGGAAAGAAGAAGAGGAAGATCTAGAATAGAAAAAGCAATAATTAAGGGATTTCATGGGTAGGAGAATAGCGCACTTACTAGAAGAACAGGAGGACAATTCAAAGAAACTGAGGACCAGAGACCTAGCTATCAAAGATGAAAGAATGCAAGAAGACTTAGAGAACTTATCCATACAGGAGAGTAGAGCATCTACTCCATAAACTGTAAGAGAAGAAGTATTATCCTTTAACCTCATGAAAGATCCTCAACAGTGCGATGTTACTATGATAAGAAAGGATAAGAAAAATAATGGAAAGAGGAATCCAGCGACACAGATCAAAGGAAAGAAAGATAGAAAACTCAGTAAGAAGAAATCAAAGCTAGAAAAATTGCAGGAGGTTCCACAGAGGACTTCACAGAAGGAAGGATTGTAGAACTTGAACCACGTCGGAATAGAAGAGCAGCACAAATTATCACTTCACCACGGTAGACCTATATGAACGTTGGAGGCATCCCGACCATTAGAACAATGCTCCAGAACAGCTAGAAACATAGTTATTACCATAACGTTCACCATTGGACTGTTGGGACCACGCCATAACGGATGGAATTGCAATGATTGAGGCATTCCTACCCATTGGAAGAGTTTTCTATGATGTTATCTATTTAACCCGTCGAATTTCTTACTGTGGAAACTTTTTCCAATTGTGATTACTCAAGATTGCAGAGAGCTGACTATTATCGCATTGTGTTTATTGAGACCTCACCATCTGTTCTGCTACCTTGATTATTTTTTCACTGACCTGAGATATCATATCTTGAGTGTGTATGTCAAGTGACTTTAGCACAATAGAGAAATTCTTCAAATAGATTCTCATAGACCTCATGGCTAAGAAGGTCATGTCCGCAGGGGCACAAGCTTCATCAACAGGAGGAGTGCAAGCATCCCCATCGATTGCACATCGATCTGGGCCCTCTCGAATTGTGACAGAGAAATGAACCAAGCATCATGATGACTTGGCAAATGCGAAGCTCATCCCATCAATCCTACCCGACTACATCCCACCTCTAGCTGGCATCGTGAGTCGTGACAGCGTACTGAGGGACTTTGACTACACAGTGATCACCGTGTACCTCTCGAAGGGGATGCGTGCAGTAGGACTACAGTTGGAGAGGATTCTAATGCTTAATATCAGTGAATTCAACTTGGGAGATCACAAAAACCATGAAATGCTCACACCACATAAGTATTTCACCAAGACATCGAGGAAGAATTCAAAGATAATCCCCCAGTCGTGGACCATGGACATTGCAAGATCGACCATTCTTAATGTGATGAAGATCCCACACTTTGGCAGACATCAGGAGGTTAACGCATGCATTAGACTCATGTTGTCATGCTTCCATGGTGGTTACTTATGGTTGGACAGGCACATCAGAGTAGACCCAAAAATGATCCATTGGATCACTAGATTAAGCATGCAAGGACTAGATCCCCAGAATGTTTAACCAGGGAAGGTTGCAGATCGCACCATAGAACAGACAATAAAAGACACCTATGGCAATGTAGAGAAGGGGAAGCAGGTCTATAAGGTAGCCTCCATATAGAATGGCGCAGTGCGCCTAGATTTCCAGTTGATTGTTGGTAAGATCATTAGGAATAATAAGCCAACACAGGTCATGGGGTTTGTCGTCGACCTTGCAGGAAAATGCATTGAAGGGATGCAAATGAACTGGGTGAACTAACGCGTCAACAAGTTAGAGAAATATTGTTGTGAAGATTAGGATCAGGGCTATGAGTTTCATTTAAGTTGGATGTTGATTCTCATTGCCTTCATTGCTTGGGAGATGCCGGAAGGAGCGACCTTCCCTGAAATTGAGTCGTTTGAACCATTAGCTGCAAGGTTCACTACACTATGGTATTGGAGCGACATGGAAAAGCAATGGTATTCAAACGTGGTTATCCACACCTACTATCTACCACTGAAGAGGGACATTGAATCCTTCCCTCGCATGACACCAAACACACTTCATAGGTTCATGCCAATCACAAAGTTTCACGCAGAAAGGCACTTCATCTATATCACTGCGCACAGAGACAAACACAAAGAAGAGCTCCAGTACTATTACAAACTCGCAGAGGACTACATGGAAGAAATAACCAAGAAATGTCCTACAAAATTCCTTGTACCAGTTGACCAAGCAGAAATGTCTGACCCTGAACTCATCGGAAGCCCTATGGTCACTTGTGAATAATATGATTCACCCAGTAGCAACAGGAAGAAAAAGAAGGAAGAGGTACAAGAATTAAGCAACGCGTCAAAGGAAACTACACTAGACTCACCTGAAGGAGGAGGAGGTGACAAAGTAGACAAAGAAGAGGATGAAGGGGAAGAAAACAAGAAGAAGCAGGGCAAAGTAACACTGCCTAAAGATCCCCTAATAGAGACAGATACATCCAAGAAAATAAATGGGTCCCCGATGAAACCTTCATCGCGGAAGAAGTCAAAATCCAATAAACCTCCATTCCACACTGTGCTCATGGTGGATGACATAGACCTTATCATTGTCGTTGTATCAAATACCTCAGAGGACATATTGCAGCGAAGTGAAGCCAAACAGGAGACAATGTTTGACAGGATCAAGGAGGAGCTCAAAGGGGTACAACATGCTCTTTATTCAAGCCCTGCAGTGTCTACCACATCGTTGTCAGCAGGGGACGTAGAAGTAGGAGATGATCCTGCTCATCTATGAAGACTAGAAGACTTGATAGAGGTTCACCTTCATCGTATCCAGGAAGAAAAAGAATAGGCCACAGAGGCCCTGAAGCAAGAAAAGGAGGAAGCCATAGAGAGACGTCAGGTTGCACAACAAGAAAAATATGACCTCCAAGCAAAGTTTGCATAGGATAGAGCATAGATCCAAAAGGAGAAAGAACAGTTGCTCACAAAGCAGATGGGAGTCAAGGAGGCAATCAACATATCACTTCACTTTGTGTCAGGCCTCGCACATATAGAAGAAGACACAGTTGCAAGCCAAGTAGGCAAGCTCATTGAAGCCATTCAGTAGCTCCAAGAACGAATATCGGAACTAGAACTACAAGTCATACCAAGCACTCCACAGGAAGTGCAAGATCAGAGAGAGGAAACTACCAAGAGTGCAGTCGAAAGAATGAAGGCATTGGCCTTGGAATGAAAGCAACTTAGTAGTCGAAGTGCACAGACCTACGAGCACCTTGCAAAGGACCCTGAACTAAGGACATTGGAGTCACAACTCTAGGAGGCCAAGCTACAGGCAACAACAGTGAAAGCATAGTTGAAGCTACTGTCACCAATTGAGAGGATGAAAACGTCACAGGAATAGTGCATGGTTTAGAAACATGTCTATTCCATCCAGAGTAAAGTCATGGAAGTGACCCAGAGGCTCCATCCAGTGCAAGACGAAGCTTGCACACTTTTTGAGGAGATTGAAGGGCAAGGTGCATAGCTTGAACAAGTAGTCACCACGGTAGAACAACGTTTGGAAGGACCAGTGTCTGAGAAAGTTATTCAAGATTTTGTCGAGTAGGAGGCTCTAGCGAAGCAGCAGGTCGAGGTAGATCGAGCCAAGCTCAAGGGCTTTGAAGCAGAGTTACCCAGATCAGAGTGAATTAGGATGAGTCATCGGTGAGTGTTGGGGGCCTGTTGGATCTTGACCAGGTTTTGTGGAAATGATGGTCATGTTTGATCATTTTTGCGGACTTCGACAGGCTGGTCAAAGATGAAGCGACAGGCGAAGCGGAGATCGCGAGATCTCGCCCCCTTTTTGTGGACCTTTTTGGTTTTAGGGTTTATGTAACAGATATGGGATGTCGACCCATGGGTTTACCCATGTTTAGGCCCTTCTTGTAATGTATAAATAGATATATAGGTGATGTAAGAAGAAAAAAAGTGCGCTAAGTGCGAATAGTTGTGGATTCTTTGTGCATGTTGTATGTTGATAACTTGCAGAGCTAAGTGCAAGTGATTGTAAGAATCTTGTGTGCATACTGTAAGAGGGCTTTGTGTTGTGACCTAACTTGAGGAAGGAGGATCTAGCGAGGTGCACGCAGATCTCCTGTCCTATGTGGAGTGGGTTCTAAACCTCTGTGCATGTACGAATATTGGCATAAGACAATAAAGAAGAAGAAGAGTTCGTGGATGTAGCCCCATGTTGGGGATGAACCATGTATATCCCATGTTATGGTTGCTTTGTGTGATTGATGTGATTTATGCTTAATGTTGTCATATTTATGTATGTTAGATGCATCTGCTATAGTATCTTAATAGTTAGTAATGTGAATGAATGCTAGATCTACTTTATTTATGTGCTAAGTGCTTGGATGTGTTAGATCTTGTTGAATACTATGTTGTTCTGTAATTAGAGTTTTACCTGCAATGTGAATAAGGGTTAAATTATAATGAATGTTAACTGTTAAGTGCTCTGTTAATTATTGTAATCATAGATCTGTGTCCCATCTAGGTTGCAGACACTTGAGTCCTACAACCCCCCTGCCTCTACCTCGGGTGATACTTCATCTGCTTCGCAAGTGTTGCCAAAAGGGCTGGTAGTTAGGGTTTTTTTGTTGAGATGTTGTAGAATTGAACCCTGGGTCTTCCCCTGTTCCAACAATGTCTACCAGAACCCTAGCCAGCAACCCAACTTTTCCTGGAAAAATGGTGCCATTCAAACTCCATTCTCCCTTTTTCCTGTACATAGTACCTAGCCCAAACTACCATTTTTGGAAACGTTACACTTTCCAGACTTGTCAAGGTTTCTTAAAAACCTGATTTATCATGATCCACGTTGGCCCTCAATGCCAACTAAGTTTCCCTTGAATATTCTGAATTTCGAAGGCAAGCCTGGCGAAGATCCAGGTGATCATGTGACAACTTTCCAAATGGTACATCAAGCTCAACCGCTCAAGATATTCTTACTTTAGGGATTTTGCAATGATTTTGCTAAACCATTTCCAACTACCTGTGAGATGCAATGTCGGAACCAAACTGCTAGCCAACTTTGAGCAGACTAAGTGATCCAGATTCGGATCCAGGATCTTGATGGAGCTCAGAAACGCCTAAAAATAAAAGTTCTCATAATGGATTCAAAATGATCGTGTACGTAGGCCTCGTCAATACAAACCCAATGCAACTTGAATGGGCTCAAATGGATATCGTATGATCCTAATATCATGTTCTGTTCATTTTTCCAAACAAGCAAAAAAATGTTGACTGTACAGTCAATACAGTGCCATGTGGCAGCTGACTGTACAGGTCGTATGGATGTACAACTGACATGGCAGGCATAGTCAGCGCTGACATAGAAGATTCCATACAACTCATGTGGAATCTTCTGGAGGTGACACGTGGTAGCATGACTAGGCATACAGACAGATGGCATGGCAGGTATAGGTGGACCAATCTGGTGGTGACACATGTTACCACTGCAAGGGTGACATGTGGCACACCCATATGAAAACATGTGGAAGGGTATGGAATGCTAACAGGGTAGGTGATGTGACCATCGGAAAAATCCTCATTTGACATGTGGAAAAAGTGAATCCTCCTCATATTCCTCCTTCACCTCCATCATCACCTCCTTCTTCTCCTTCTTCTTCAAGTTCAAGTTCTAAATCCAATGCAAGGAAACATGTTCAGGAACATAAGAATGAAATTCCATTATTAAAACTTAATGTTAAATTCAAATTACCCATATATGATGATGAAGTTAATGCAAAGAGACTTTAAAATTGGGTCATACAGATGGAGGTCTATTGCAGTGTGCAACAGATCAAGGATGAGGCCACAAAAATCAAGTTGGCATCATTGAGACTTGCAGGCACAACATGCATCTGGTGGAAAAGCAAGTTGAAAAATGGCACACAACAAGTGGATAATGTATTTTCATCATGGCAAAGTTTTATTTCTACACTTAGAAATCAATTCTATCTTTTGGGTTATAAAGAGAAAGCGTTAATTGAATGACAAACTTTAAAACTAAGAAAAGGACAAACGGTGCAAGAATATACAGATGAATTTCATAAAATGGAATTGATGTTAGATATTCCTTTACATACCCAAGAAACTCTTATGAAGTATATAGGAGGTTTACGTGCATATATTCGAAATAATGTATTCATGTTTGGACCTACTAATCTTGATGAGGTTTATGTTCAAGCGACATACATTGAAGTAGGGAAAACATGAGTGGGTGTATCAGGGGAATCGTCTTCAAGGAAAGAGGACAAGAGGAAGTGGCATGGCAAGAAGTCAAATGCCGTGATGAGAAAGGAAGAGAAACCCTCTTGCAAGCATTCCAAGAAAGAGGGACATGACGAGGACAAATGTTGGAAATTGTATCCTGAGAAGAGACCAAAGTGGTTCGAGGAAAAGAAAGGGAGGCAAACAGTTGCAGTGACAACACGACCCATAGACTTGGGATTGGATTCAGGTGATGAATCAAAGGTCTCATTGGTTGGTATGATAGGTAAAATTGGTGAAGGAATTGATTGTAGAAGTAACTTGTTTTACATCAGGGTCATCATGCGACACACTAAGGTTGATACATTAATTGATATTAGATCTCAATCTAATCTAATTTCAGAGGAATTGGTTAAGCAATTGGGTTTAAAAACACAAGTACATCATAAGCCTTGAACACTTAAATGGATAAGCAACCATCATCAAATGCACATAACAAAGCAGTGCACAATCAAATTTGCAATTTCATCTAAGTATGTGGACGAGGTAAGATGTGATGTAGTGCCACTAAGTGAATGTGGAATGGTCTTAGGTATTCCATACTTATATGATCGTAAAGCAATCTTCTACAGGACAAAGAATCAATATCAATTAACCAAAGCAGGTCAAGATTATGTGGTTCATGCTCATCATGTAAAGGAAAATAAAACTCTTCAAAAAATGGGACAATTAAAGAAGGTAGTTCAAGCAAGAAACAAACCAATAATTGTTTCAAATGAAGTAATAGATCTTAAGAAATAACAAGAGATGATTGTGGAATGGAAAATCAATCAAAGTTTGCTTCAAGATAAGCTCATGTTGTGCAAATATTACAAGTATATAAGCTCATTTGTCGTCATGTTTTTGATGCTATCATTAGTAATGTTATCTACATGGATGATAGTGGATTCAATAAAATGTGATAGGGTTCAAATGGCTAACAATATGTAGTCAATTGTCGTGATTGTGTTACAGTTGATCTTGATGAGACAAGTGCACAGGTTAGAGTTCATAGATAGAGGACAAGCTGGGTGGCCTATCTCGATCTTGTTGACTAGTTAGTAACCTTTTGGGGACCAAAAGGTCCTTTAGTGGGGAGGTATGATCCAGATTCAGATCCAAGAGCTTGATGGAGCTCAGAAAGGCCTAAAAATAAAATTCTCGAAATGGCTTCAAAACATACTTGTGCATAGGCCTCATCAATACGAACCCAACAAAACTTGAATGGGATCAAACAGACGTTCTATGTTCGTGATATTGCATTCTGTTTGTTTTTCCAAACAGGCAAAAAAATGTTGATTGTACAGTCCATACAGTTCGTATAGTGCCATGTGGTAGGTACAATCAACACTCACATGGTAGATTCCATACAGCTGACGTGGCAACTTCTAGATGCGACATGTGGCAGGATGATTGGGCGTATGGACAGATGACGTGGAAAGTACAGGTTGACCAATATGGGGGTGACATGTGTCACCACTGTAAGGGTGACATGTGGCATGCTCGTACGGTGACACATGGCAGGGTATGGAATTCTAACAAGGCAGGTGATGTGACCGTCGAGAAAATCCCCATTTGACACATGGAAGTAGAGTGATGAATGAAGCAGTGCCACATGGCCTAGACATGGGCTACCACATGGCACACAATGGTTGGTTCGTTGGAAAAATGGTTTTGGTCTCCATGAGAATCGAATGCATGACCTCTAGCCGAGCTAAGTCTTGGCAGAGTTGGACTAGCCAGGTCACCCACGGATGTTTCTTATTATCTATATGACAAAGTTATTATTTGAAATTGTATGTTGGTTTGTTTGGATGGGGAAAGGGTTGGGGCTAGCCCCAGCCCTCTGTAACACCACGGACTTGTTGTTTCATATAACCACCATATTAAGGAGGGGCGCTCCACTACGGTTCAAAAAAAATGCGTGAGGGCCACGAATTAAGTGCTAACCAACCAAATTTGGAGGTCCATATGACTCAGGGTAATACCAAAGGACAAGAATCGGGACTTGGTCCTATTAAGTCTTGCCATGTGACCACTATATGCAGGCTAAGGGCCAACGTACAACCCTTAGGGGCTGATGCTTTGCCTTTTATTTCCATTTGACCATATTTATGGGGCGTTTTCCCAAGAAAAGGGGCTTAGCCCAATTATATTCTAGAAGTGGGTTTTCTAACTTTGGTTATAGATTTTATTGGATTATTTCAATTGTTTTTGGAGGATTTTGCCCATTTTTGGGGGATATTGGGCCCTTTTTTAGGCCAGATCTTGGGGGGAAGTTGGGATATGGTTACCAACTTCAGATCTATATAAACCAGACCTTTTTGAGGCCACATAAAGAGATTGAGAGAAAATTTATGCTAAAGGAAATCCAATCCAAAGATATTTTTATGCAGCGAATATGTTGAGGAGCGCACCTTTGCAGGCCATTTCTGGGAGATTCGATCATCCTATTTGAGTGTTGTTTCTTTTGTTGGGATCTAGACATATGGTAGAACAATACCAAATCAGTTTTGTAACATTTTGGCACTATTGTGATGTACTTATTGAGCTTTGAACAGAAATAAGAAATCCTCACCCATTGAGACAAAGGCCCTGAGACGTAGGCAAGATTGTCGAACTCCGTTATCACATTGGTGTTATGGTTTTTTGTTGTTTTCTACTTCATTTCAGTTCTATACATGTTTATATGGATGTCAAACTTCGTCTATGCTCATCATGTAAAGGAAAATAAAACTCTTCAAACAATGGGACAATTAAAGAAGCCAGTTCAAGCAAGCAACAAACCAATAATTGTTTCAAATGAAGTAATAGATCTTAAGCAAGAACAAGAGATGATTGTGGAATGGAAAATCAATCAAAGTTTGCTTCAAGATAAGCTCATGTCGTGCAAATATTACAAGTATATAATCTCATTTGTCATCATGTTTTTTATGCTATCATTAGTAATGTTGTCTACATGGATGATAGTGGATTCAATAAAATGTGATAGGGTTCAAATGGCTAACAATATGTAGTCAGTTGTCGTGATTGTGTTACAGTTGATCTTGATGAGACAAGTGCACAGGTTAGAGTTCATAGATAGAGGCCAAGCCAGGTGGCCTATCTCGATCTTGTTGACTGGTTAGTAACCTTTTGGGGACCAAAAGGTCCTTTAGTGGGGTGGTGTGATCAAGATTCAGATCCATGAGCTTGATGGAGCTCAGAAAGGCCTAAAAATCAAAGTTATTGAAATGGATTCAAAACAAATGTGTGTGTAGGCCTCATTGATACAAACCAACGCAAATTGAACAAGCTCAAACAAATTTTGTATGCTTCTAATATCGTGTTCTATTCATTTTGCCAAACATGCAAAAAAATGATGATTGTACAGTCTGTACAGTGCCACATGGAAGCTGACTATACAGGCCATACAGCCATATAGTTGACGTGGCAGGCATAGTCAGAGTTGATGTGGCAGGTTCTATACAACTGATGTAGCAGCTTCTAGAGGTGACACATGGCAGGGTGACTGGGCATATGGATGGATGACGTGGTAGGTATAGGTGGACCAATCTAGGGATGACACGTGGCATGCCCATATGGAGACACATGGCAGGGTACAGAATGTTGACAGGGCAGGTGATGTGACCATCGGGAAAATCCTTGTTTGAAATGTGGTAGTAGAATGGTGAATGAAGTGGTGCCATGTGGCCCAAATGTGGGCTACCACGTGGCAGCTAGTGGTTGGTTCGTTGGAAAAATTGTTTTCCTCTCCATGAGGATTGAATGCATGACCTTTGGTCGGGCTAAGTCTTGGCAGAGTTGGGCTAGTCGGGATGCCCACGGATGGTTCTTATGATCTAAATGGAAAATTTATTATTTGAAGTTGTATGTTGGTTTGTTCGGATGAGGAAAGGGCTGGGGTTAAGCCCAACCCTCGGTCGCATCGCAGACTTGTTGTTTCATATAACCACCATATTAAGGAGGGGTGCTCCACTACGGTTTGAAAAAAAGGTGTGGGGGGCACAGATTAAGCACTAACCACCTGGATTTGGAGGCCCATGTGATTTGGGGTGAGACCAAAGGCCACGAATATAGTCAGGACTTGGTCCTATAAAGTCCTTCCATGTGACCATTATATGCGGGCTAAGGGCCAGTGCGCAACCCTTAAGGGCTGGCGCTTGGCCTATTATTTCAATGTGACCATATTTAGGGGGCGTGTGCCCAGGAAAAGTGGCTTAACCTAATTATATTCTAGAAGTGTTTTTTCTAACTTTGGTTATGGATTTTATTGGATTATTTTAGCTGTTTTTGGAGGATTTTGCCCATTTTTGGGGGATATTGGGCCCTTTTTTAGGCCATATCTTGGGGGGAAGTTGGGAGATGGTTACCAAATTCATATATATATAAACCAGGCCTTCTTAAGGCCACATAAAGAGATTGAGAGCAGATTTATGTTGAAGGAAATCCAAGCCAAATCCATTTTTATGCATTGAAGTTGTTGAGGAGCACACCTTTGCAGGCCATTTCTGGGAGCTCCGGTCATCCGATTTGAGTGTTGTTTCTTCTCTTGTGTTCTAGAGATCTGGTAGAAAAAGACCAGATCATTTTTGTAACATTTTGGCACTGCTGTGATGTACTTTTTGGACTTTGAACAGAAATAATAAAGCCTCACCCACTAAGACAAACGCCCAAAGACGTAGGCGATATTGTCGAACTCCATTATCACATTGGTGTTATGGTTTGTTGTTGTTTTATGCTTCATTTCAGTTTTGTACATGTTTATATGGCTATCAAACTTCATCTATAACTTATTCCGCTTTCTTAAAGCTTCCTAATTGGTTAATCAACACATGATTAATAACTCAAGCATAGTCATTTAAAATATCTTTTCATATCACTAAGGCCGATCATATCTCGAATCATATCTAAGAATGGCGGCATCGAAAGAGCTTGATTAAGGTACAGGTCCCACCATATTTCCTACTGGAGTGGTTCCTAAATTCTTTGGTACCTTGGTTATCCAAGGGTGTTGCAACTTTGGGAGTGTTTTCAAAGGACGAGGTGATAATGAGAGCACAACTGCTCGAACTGATATACTCTCAGTCTGGCTTACTCTATGAGATTTTTCCAGATGCACCATGTTCCATCCTTTAGAAGGCCAGACAAAATTCTAGACCACATGCCGATGGTATAGTTGGTTCAACACAAGGAAATTCCACTGATCAGCTGTCAAATCAATTGCAACAATTGTCGATACAACTGACAGCGGCTAGCCAGACCTCCGGTTTGAATGCTCCCCCTACCCAAATGTTGGACGTACACAGTGTAGATTCGATGAACCCAAAGGCCAACCAGCAGCCTGATGGAAAGAAGAAACAACAAAACAAGAAGGGTAAGGGGGATAATAAACCCAACAACAATGATGGAGGGGGAAACATAAAGAAGAGAAAGTCGAAGTATCCATGTAACCTTTGCACGGAGGACCATATGACTCACTTGTGCCCTCGACTTGTGGAGGCATAAAATTTATTGGCGCAGTAGCATCCTTTTGTGTTAACGAACCCATTTCCACATAGGAAAAATATGACGCAAACCTATTTGAGCACAGATGGGGGCAGTCAGGGAACCCCCACATATTCTAGTAATCCCTTGGCCACAAATGTTTATATTATGAAAGGTGACGCTTATATAGCAACTTGGGCACATGATTATGGGATGCCCAAATCTGTCGAAAAGGGTAAAGAATCCACAAACCCACCTATTCCTCTTCAGATTGAAAGGACAATGAGAGAAACAATAACACACACCCCGAAAGCAACATTCAAGAAAGCTTCCCATTATCTGAATGTGAGGGCTGCCCAAAACGACTCTATGGTGGAGGATTTGTCACAAACCCCTTTCGCAATGTCCACTTTGGAAGTCCTCCAGAGTTACCCTTCATAGAGAAAGGCTCTATTATCCACCTTGGGATCATCAAAGACTTGTAATCCAAGAATGATCATTCTCCATACGACTGACTTGAAACCTCGTCTCCCTTACCAAGTTTCATTTTAGATAGTAGTGGCTTACCACACAAAATATTTTACCCAAAATATCTTCCGTACGGTGGTTGATGAGGGTGCCTCGACCTGTGTGATGTTGTTGGCATGTTGGAAGGCCATTGGACAACATTTTTTTTCTCCGTCACCTACTCTTCTTACTTCTTTCGACGGTCATTCTTTCAGACCACCTAGAATCATCCCTTCTTTCCCCGTGCAGTTAGGAGGGAAGACTGTGTGCATTGACGTTGAAGTGGTCGATGTGCCTCTCGACTACAATATTTTGTTAGGAAGGATTTGGACCCATGCAATGCATCTAGTGGTTGAAAATTTTTGTGGGGTCTTGTTGTTTCCACACGAGGGCTCAATTGTAACCATTGACCATTTTTCCTTCTCCTAGCCTGACCCTTCATCGGGGGCATCCATCGTCCTGATGATTGATAACCCTCATCCCGACATATTCAATGTAGGGGTTGATTTGTGCCCCCCATTGATGGGTACTTTTGATTACCCACCTCCTTCTTGCAATGTCAAGCTTATATCAGTTGTCCCCAACCAGCCTAGGGCTGAGATCTTTCAAGTGTCATCATTCCGAACGAATTACTTTCACAATCCGTGGAATCTTCCTTCCCCATCGGCTATGATGGAAGGGACAAGGAATCCTAGCATGGCCATGACCTTTTCCGCAGAAGAATTTGCATACAGTATTGTCCAACAAGCTTAGACTGACCCCAATCCGACTCCCGCACAGGAGTTAGATCTAGTTCTTGAGCCTATTTGGGCTCAAGGTTCCCTCACCACTATAGATTATTTAGAATTCATATTTCCCTCTAATGAGGCGATTATAGAGGAATTGACTGGTCCAGACAGACCCTAGGATGATCTCCATAACAAATCTTATTTCCTCCCAGAGTTAAGAAGAATAAAGGCAGGGGAATTCCTGTTGACTATGACTGGAGACAGGTCTTGTCCTATTAATCCTCTGGATATGCACGTAGTTTACGTCAAGGGTAATATGGAAAATATCGTTGAAATGATACCTATTGATATCTTTAGAACCCTTGGCGTCATGGAGAATGTTTTCGTTAGAGCGGACTGCTCCCTCGAGGAGATTCAAATCTATACAAACTTATTTAAGGAATTCCATGACGGTTTTTCCTAGTCTTAAAAGGAAATTCCAAGAATCATCGAACATGAGATAAAGAATTATCCTTACGCTAAGCCGGTCTGATAAAAGCTTCATCCAGTTAATTTTTGGAAAGAGGAAACTATTAAGGCTGAAGTAGAGAAATTTTTTAAAGCCGGTACGATTCGCGCATGCATGGAATTTTGTGACTTGAATAAGGCTTGTCCAAAGGATAATTTCCCCACCCCATTCATTGACCATATTTTCAAGGAATGTGCAAGCTATGAGGTCTTTTCGTTCATGGATGGTTTTTCAGGATATAACCAGATTCAGATCAAACCCGAAGACCAACATAAAACAACTTTTATCTATCCATGGGGCACATTTTCTTATCATAAGATGCCTTTTGGCCTGAAGAATGGTGGAGCCACTTTTCAACGAACCATGTCTTTTTCTTTCCACGACCTTAGAAATATAGTTGAGGATTATCTCAATGATCTAGCATAACGATCTCCAAAGAGATCTAATCATCCCACACACCTCCAACTAATCTTCAAACGATGTCGCTACTATCGGATTCACTTGAATCCTAACAAGTGCAGTTTCTGCGTGACGTTAGGTCACATTTTTAGGTTTCATAGTTTCGACAACACGGACCATGGTCAATCCTCTTAAGGTTGAGGCGATAGTTTAGTTGCCTCCCCTGTGCACAGTCCCCAGGCTTCAAAGCTTACAGGGGAAAGTGAACTTTCTACGATGTTTTATCGCAAACTATGTCGAGATCACACTACTACATAATGAAAAATTTGCGACGAAAGTACTCTTTCATCGCAACATGCAAGAGAAAAAGTTCATCTTTTCTAAATCTACCCTGTATTCATCGCAATCTCGACACCTATAGTTTGACTAAATTATTATGATCAATGTTAATCTCATGAGTGATGCCTATAGATTGTCCGTCTCTCTTGCGACAAACGTTGACCATAATAATTTAGTCAAAATTTACCATTGAAAATGACCTAAAATAAATAGGTGGAAAAAAAATATTTTTAGGTCACTATCATCGCAATTGTGACGATAGTGACCTAAAATTGGCCTATAAATATTTGACGATTTAAATATGTTGCGACAATATTGCTATAACAACGACGATTCTGAATGGGTATTTTTGTGCGGAAAAATGTCGCAGAATGTTGTTAGAGATGGGGGAAAAAGTAAAGCAGGTGAAAAGGGTGATGGTAGATGTTATTTCTCCTGTAAAAAATGTTGCCTTAGACATCCCGTAATAATTTTAATAGCAACAGCTACAAAAAATTGCAGGAAATATGGTCACATTGATGGCGGATCGAATGAATATCGTCCCATGGTAATTAGTTATATATTCATTATCTTTTTTTATTTTGTCAATTTTATATAAAATTATATATACGTATATATATTGTTTGAATGTTTGTTATAGTATACACTAATTTTGCATGATTGTTTGAAATTATAAAGTTAGAGTTTCCCTCTAACTTTCCGCAGAATATTGCACCAAGTATTAGTAGAAATGATGTTGTACAAGCTGAGGAACATCATCATGACCAAGAAAATGAGGATCTCATGGAAGAAGATGATGGGACAAATCAAG
>SNQJ01S0096533.1:31590-44043 GCA_010110895.2 Picea sitchensis | reverse complement strand
AGTGCCATATTTTGCAGAGAACTAAATAAAAGAGAAGAGAAGCCAAATCTTTGTGGACATATCCCAGGAGGGGGTGAACCATGGTAAAACATGTGTTATCTGTAATGTTTCTTGCATGTTTTTTCTGTTAATGGTTATCTTATAAATGAATGATTAATGAGATGTATTAGAATGCATGCATATGCCTAAAAGATGAATGAATACTAGGAAGAGTAATGAATAACCGGATGAATGCATGAAGAAGATAAAATACAATCCTAGATCCCACTCATTCCTAGACTGCAAGAACTTGAGAATTGCAGTCACCCATAGAGATATCTCGGGTGAGACTATGAAGTGCACTCTGTGTGATGTGTTGCCTTCTAGTTTACCAGGAGGGCCGATAGTTTTAGAGGGTTTTGTTGGAATCCTATTTAGATATGAACTTGGGTCAGCCCAATAAGTAAAAGAGAGATAATCAAACAACACTATTGGAGGGATGTGTGAATGGTGCTTGTTTGAAACTCATCTCCTCTACCCAACATTGAAAATTGATCCACTCCTACAAAGAGGAGTATGTACATGTCATTTTTCCATTTGTTATGTTGCATATATTTATTTTAGTGTAATCCCTTAGATTTTAGGTTCATGTATTTTAGTCTTACATTTCAAACATTTTCAACCAAAGTCAATGTTTTTTTGTGTTTTTGTTTAAGGGAATGCCACACCTTTGTGATCGGGGTGGGGGTGGTTTAGAAGATATGAATTGAAACTATGTTTATTTTACACAACCATGCAACCTTGAGTCAATATTTTTCATTGAAGTCTTAAGTATGAATTGGGATGAATCCTGAGTAGAAACCAAGTTGAAACCTAAGTGAGGAGTGAGCGAGAAACAAAATTGTAGCCATGACAATTACAAGTTTCATCTTAGTGTAGGTTGTGCCATTAAGGGTGAAGTTTCATCATAGGGATAGGGTGGTGTTAGGGTGGAATTGGGTTGGGTGATTTGATTAACAAGAAATATTGTCAATGCATGGAATTTGGGATTTAAAGGAAATTTTTGGGGAATAAATTGAATCTATGCACTTTTTCTCTAGATTTGTCTACATGTGAGATGAATAGTGGACTCCACCTACACACATTTAATGGAATTTTGGTTACAAAGGATGGGATTTATCCATTTTAATGCTTATTTATTTAACTCTTCTACTATCATTTGCAGGATGTTCTAAAGAAAAAAGGTGGTGTGCTAAAATTATAAGATAACATTTCCCAATTTTAGCCATTACAACAAGTCGATCTAGACATAAAGCTAGTGTATCAACAAAGGTGTATAAACCAAGATATATCCATGGTGAAAGTTCATGCTTGAAGTAGTTAGGTGATAAAGGGGGAGAGTAGAAGGAAGCTAGAGATACCCACAACTATGGAGTCAACAAATAAAGAATTCATTATGGATGATGTTAAGGATCCTTAGGTTGAATTTTTGCAGGAATTGAAAGGGAAGATGTCACAAAAAAATTTCATTAACCATGATTTAAGAATTGTCGATTGATTAAATGATTTATAACCAAACTATACAATAATCAAGTACTAGTACCATATGAGGATAATGTATCTTGTACAATTATATGAGTTTTTTTCTTTGAAGGAATATACCTTGCTTATTTGACGAAGGTTCCCACTTTCAAGATAAAGGGGAAATGTCTGGCGTGCTAATTTTTTTATTATCTGGGTTTATCAAGGGTGTTTGTGGATGAATAAGTGTTTCCAAATCATTATTCAATATGTTCACCTCATTATGATCCTCTTGATGGAAGGAGATGACTCAACGATGCAACTTCAGGGCCTAGATAGACATTGGTTAAAATTTGGTGAGGATAATGTATATTAGAATATGGTACCACACAAAGGAATAAGGGAGAAAATATTCCCAATTAGAGACAAGCAGATTACCCAACTGTAAGATGAGATGCAAACATGTGCCATGTTAAAGGGAAACAATAGATGCCATAAAGAATTCCCAAAACCTTGACCCACTTCCTTCAATTCCCCCCCACCCAGATAGATGAGTACATCTTTTTCATTTAACGAGCTCGATGAGGGTAACACATGCTCGATATAACTTACCTTCGGTAAGTTCCTCTTCCTTTATTTAACGAACTAGAAGAAGTAAGGGTTCATTCCCATATGGGTCTTGTTAGCACTTGGTAATTTCTTTTGGATGTATCAAAGAAACCCCAAGGTAACCTCAAACCAACTTTAGGTTGTATTTTGACCTATACAACAAGAGATGGCTCTCTCAAATAGGTAAACACTGAAAATACTCAAAAAGATTTAGCAATGAGCACACAAAGGTCAAATTGTGCAATAGGACAAGTTTTGTTTTTGTTTTAAAAGGGTTGGTAGGACAAACAAGAGAAGGGAACCGTTGGGTAATGGGGTCAAATCCTAAACTTAAAAATATCGAGTCAATAGTTGGTGGTGTACTCTTAGAAAGAAAAGGAAAAGTAAGTATTGTTTTTCAGTAAATGATCAATATTTGGATGGCCACAAAAAAGAGGAAAGGAAAACTCATTACACTAAGAGCACCTAACAAAGGGTGAGTTCTTAATGTAACTTTAGAAGAAAAAACATAAAGGATATAGATCTCCATGGATAGAGCACCGAATATTGATGAATTCTGAACATGGAATCCTTAACACTTGAACAAGTATTTACTATATGAATGGAGCATCAAATGTCGATGAATTCCAAACATTTACTCTCAGCTAAATACTAGAAAGAACAAACAATAATTGAGATAATCATTAACAGGAAAAACAAACTGAGAACAACACTGTGATGAATCTTTGCCTCCAAAAGCACAATACGTTTTTATTAATTCATAAGGACATTCTGAAAAATTGATACACAGTCCAATAGCCTCTCTAGATGAAAGTCCCCCTTTCTCATTACAAAATACATGTTTAAATAATAAAAAATAATAACCATCAAGTTATTGCTAATTGTTTGGAAAAAATCAAATAATGAAATAAAACTAAATCTAAAATTGGTTGCAAAAAGATCTCGAATGTTGGAGCTGGAGCCAAAAGTTTTGATTTGATATTATTGGCTGCCACCTCATCTATTTACCACTGATCTTATGCCTAGAAATCTCTTCAAATCCTGATTTTGTGCTTGACATCTGATGTGTGATCTTTTACTTATTGATATTATGCCTTAAAGCCTGGGATTGGCTGATTTTGTGCTTGAAATAAATCATTGAATGCCACATGATTTTTGAAATTCCACTCACACTCTTCCAAATCTGATTTTATTTATCCATATCTACTTGAGAAATATCAATTTTCAAATATTTAGGAATAAAATATTTTGATAAAAATATTTCCCAAATATTTCTTTAACCTGTAACATTCCATTTCCACATTTCCATTCAAGCTAAACCATGTCTTGTTTTTCCCAATAAATATTTATCATTTTACCGTGAAACTATTTACTAGTTTGCTTCCCGTGGTTTTGATAACCATGTCTTGGAAACCATCTTTGGTAAACTATGAAAATATCCCTTGATCTTCCCCTTTTACGTCTATAAAAACTTTGGATAAACAATTATCCAAATCTTCCGTTCACGTGCATTTTCTTCTTTATAATTCCTTTCCTTCTTATATCCATAGCACAAAACATTTATTTCTTTGCTCTGTAAAATTTTATTTTTACCTCTATAAATTTTTTCCACCATGAGAAAAAAATTCTTTATAGCATTGGAAACTCCATGGTTCATATTGAAATGCACTCCTGAAAAATTATCCTCATACACAACACATTTATGAAACCAAAACAATGTAGTAAATGGTTGCAATGGTATTGTGGAGCTTGCAAAGACTGGTTTTAATCCACACCACTTTGACCTCCGCAACAAACCATATAATAAGATGTACCCCAACACCAAAACAATGGTTTGGATTGCAGAACCACTTTAGGAGATTGACCCCCGATCATTTTCAACCTCCGCATTGAATATCAGTCGTTGTCCATTCACCATTTTGACTTTTCCACTTTATTTTAATATTGATTGAGATTCGTGCCGATGACTTGACTTGGGATTATGAATTATTTTTGGATTAAATATTAATATAAATATTTTAATATAAAAATATTTATATTGATAATTATAAACCTTTTCCATTTTTCTAAGGACTTTGGGCATATCATGCTCATCACATGACTTTGTGGTTAAGATAAGAGAGCTTAAGATTAATAAAAATAAAGGAATATATTAAATTTTCAATGGGAATATGATAATAAGGGTGAAAGTGAATGAAGTGATGGGACAAAGGAATTTAGATAAGCATTAAGGCTAGATATAGGTTTGAGATATTTTTCAGTTTTGACTCATGGATAACATGACTATTTTGAATGAATAGTCAAGTGAAGGATTTAGGTGATGGGAACTTGACGTAGCTGGTGAAAGTGTTTTAAAATATGATAGCACACGGACAAGAGGCTTTGGAAAAATTAATACAAATTAGCATGTGATAACAGGTCCTTAAGTGCATAATTTTGCGAGTCCATAGAAGGAAAACTTGATGGTTTTTCATGTTTAGAGAGTCTAAAAATAACTTAAAGGAAACTCCATGGATGACTTTTTCGTAAATTTAGTCTCCCAAGCCCGAAAAAAGTGTAAAACAATACAGGGGAGAACTCTTCTAATCATGATTGATTAGAGTGTTCCTTTTTCGTAATTAGTCTCGCGAGGCCTAAAAAGAGATAAACTATCACTAAAAAGACACCATTTCAACCTTTTAACAAGTGTGAAAGGAAGTAAGATCACTTGACAATATTTTCATGTTTAGAGAGTCTGAAAAGAGCTTAAAGGAGACTCCAAAGAGTTCATTTTTTTGTACAACTTTTATGAGTCCGAAAAAGAGATAAAAGTGTACTCAGTAACCTATTCTCATGTATTTACGAGCATGAGAAAGAACAAAGACTAAGCTCGGTAACTTATTCTCATGTATTTATGAGCATGAGAAAGAAAAAAGACTAATCTCGGTAACTTATTCTCATGTATTTACGAGCATGAAAAAGAACAAAGACTAAGCTCATTGTAGAAAAATACTACTATGTTATGATGGGAATGACCTTCAAACAAGGATCACTCTTAGTAGTGTGTCTCTCTAGAGGTATTTTTCCCCCAAATTATTTGGAAGAAGTTGGCGGTTTTGCTCCAACATGATGTCTAGAGGCTAGAGACCTGCCCCCCAAGCATCATTTCCTCTGATGACTCTTCTTATTTCCTCATTTAGGTTTCTGGTTACTAATGGAAAAATTTTCACTAGGCAAGGGAAAAGAAGGTTCAAGTACTTGATCTAGAGTGAGAATTGATTGTAATGGAGGGGGTCTGTTTCATTTTTTAATGAACTTGACAAAGACAATGAACTATGCTTGTGGCTCCAGGTTCAATCCCCATATTTATTTTTATTTTTTAACGAGCTTTCTATAGAGAGGAAAAATATGCTCATAGATTATGTTTCATTTTTTAATGAGCTTGCCACATAGAAGAAAAACTATGCTCAAGACCTTTTTTTCATTTTTTAATGAGCTTGCCATAGAGAAGAAAAACTATGCTCGAGACCTCTGTTTCATTTTTAACGAGCTTGGAACAGAGAAGCAAAACTATGCTCAAAACCTCTCCTTGATCATGGCTTCCAAGAGGAAAATGCTTTGGAATAAATACATGTCAATGGACACATGTCAGCCATGGATTCCAGGAGATCTTTGCTAGATGGAAGAAAAACACTTCAGAAGGAATACATGTCGACGACCTCGATAAGGGTAGGGAGATCTGGATCTAATATCCCTATCAAAGAGATGACCATGTCAACTACAAGATCGAAGTCAGGAGAAGGGAGATATTCCCTCTCATGCGAGGTTGAATGCATGGGGCAGGTCATTACATAATTGACCTATGGTGGGGCAAACATCGCTGGCATGTATGGACCATTCAAGGAAGGCAGATGGTTGACCATTAGATGTGGGTCAATAAATGAAAGTTGGTCAATCATTACTATGTTTCTATTGTGAGGGAAACATATCACTCGAAGGAGAGTGGGAATAAAATCTCTCATAACATAGACATAGTCTTGCCAGAGGAGTATGTTAAAGTCCAAGGGGTTTTGAACTACCATCACATTGACGTAGACATTTTTTATTCCTATAGTAACCAAAAATTGAGGAAGGATCCCTAGAGGTTGACTAACTCTTCTGTCAAAGGTCAATAGATTCTAAGTCATAGGCGCAAGCTGTGGGGAACCAAAATATTTCTGAGCATTCATAGATAAGATGCTAATAGAAGAAACTTCGTGTATTATAGCATTAGGAATATTCCTATCACAAACCTACATGGTGATTTGAAAAGGCACGTAAGAAGGAAGACCAATTTCTATCAAATGATTCCAATTAATAGAAATCATCTGATTGCTTGAAGGGGGTGCCATCGAGACAGGCAGAGTGCCCCCTTTTCTAGGTGAATCCATATTAACGAGGTAGAACTAAGTGACATCCCTACTCTTTGAATGACGAGTGGGATCGACCGATGATGGAACTAGATCGACCACTTTGGTTGCACTATTCAAGGGAGGAGTGGGATTGATCGATGATGGAACTGGATCGACCAATTTGGCACTCTTCAGATGAAGAGTGGGGATGATCGATGATGGAATTGGATTAGTAACTTGGGTTTTACTTTTTAGATGAAGAGCCAGGCTGATCAATAATGAAACTGGATCAACTACTTGGGTTAGTGATTCAATAGAGGATGAAACCAGATTGACCACCTGATCAACTAGACTGACCAGGGATGGAACCAGATTGACTAGTCCATAAAATAATAATGGCTTGGGAGAGATATTATGATAACCAGTTAGAAGTTGAATATTTTCCAAAATATAAGAAGCCTCATCCATACGAGGTAAAAGGTGAGAGTAATGATCACCTTTGCATAACATACAAGGAAATTTGATAGTTCTATTCTTCTTACCAACCTTAACATTACAAGTTGACAGGGTCTCACTAGCATGTGTAGCAGAAGCTGCTGACATGGAAGACCACATTTCTAAAACCTTGGGGAGACCAGAGCAATCCCTTAGTAAGTGGTCACCCTTACAAATCTTGCAAGGGAATTTGGGTTTAGGATTCTTCGTTTTAGACTTGTCGACTTTATCAACACTCCCAGCATAATTAACAGTAGTTGGTTGCTCGGATCCAACATGATCTGATGCAGTTGGAATCTTGGTCTCTTTCTGATTCTTCTTCTTCTTCCTCTTATGTTTCTTCTTCTTCCTATCAACATGGCTACTTGCTTTAGATATTTCACTAGGTGAATAAGGAGAAAGGGAAGGATACCTGATGGGTGAAGAAGGCGAAAGGTCAACATGAGGTTTATTTGTGGGTGGTGTACTTACATCTGAAGAATTAGGTGCATTTGAAGCACTAGGAAAAGTCAAGATCATTGGAGTGGGGAATAACCAAACCGGTAACCCGATGGTGAGTCCCAAAAGACTTAGTGTGGAAATGCATAGAGGACCAATGTTTCCAAAAGAAGGAAAGGAAAAATGTTCCTTGGGAAAAGGGGTTCCTTCATTGGTACTCCCAGGAATTGATGCCATTGACACTAACTCGACCTAAGGTCTACTAAGGAAAACAAACAACACACACTACAAATATAAGAAGAAAATAATAAAACAAACCTTCCTGTTAACGCTCTATAAATTCCTAGAGGTTGTTGAGGGCAGAAGAAATTTACCAGAGGCAACTTTATCCAACCACTTCGAAACTGGGATCTGGCCCTACTAGTTTCATAGAGGGATCTCTCTGCAAGATTTAACTTTGTTTTAGTTTTTAGATATTAGGCTAGTTAGATTAAATGCGATTGGGTTGTTTGTTTTTGTAAGTTGGATGAAATAGGGTTTACTCCTCCATTAGGCTATGGGGTTTGTTTTATAAATATAGAGATTAAATAACATATATAAATATTCTCTTCACAGGGCAGGATAATGCAACTATTGGATTCTTTAGAAATAAAGTGATGGATAGCAGAAAATGAAAGATTGTCAATTAAAATAAAGAAGCAATTAAGAATTTCTTTATTGTAACATCAAAAGATAAAGATTTAGATCTTTAAAAGCTCAGAAACAGAGTACACAAAGGTAAATTCTGCAACTTTAACTCCATTTAAATGATCATATTAGAAAACAGGATGATAACCAAGAAAGATAAAAATTCAACGAAGAAAGAGAAAAACTTCACCAACAGTTAACACGTAGGAATCCTGTGAAACGTATCTTTGTATTACTGGAAGATATATTGATAAAAATTACAGTGCTTACAACTTGCTAGGGCATAAATATCAACCCTCAATACTTCAAAGTTTGAAGTATTTATAACAAAAATTACAAATGACCCTGTCATTAATGATCAGGACGTGGCAGATTCCAAGTCTAACTAACTAACAAGATACAAAATTTAGGAATTGTCAATGATGTGTTGAATTCTTCATGTTGATTCCAGGGAAAGCTGTTGGTGAGTCACCCACATGACTTTAACTGATCCGCGTGCTGACTCAACTTGCACACCTCATCTCCTACTCGATCAAATTGCACATCTCTTCCCATATTAGCTGACTGGGAATGGCGACTTTGAGTAGTCTCCGGTATATTTCATCCATTTTTGTGTACTTGGAAAAAGTCGGTTTGACGATGAAAATATACTTGATCTCATGCTATATGATGAGGTCTGGCTGCAAAGTTTCTAAGAATGCCATGCCTATTATACTACCCTGTATTCCTGAAAACTTGGAACTATCTTTGGCCACCCTGGCCACCTTATGATTGTAATCAGGAAGAGTCATCAACTTGTCATTTAAGACCAGTAGACCAGGAAGACCTTTCTTCTGCAAAGCCTCGATCTCGCTGAAGAACTTTTGAACTCCAATGTCCATGTTCTGGACTTTCTCCTCCAACTACAACATCAATCCTCTTTTGGTCAGTACTCTCTTGACTTCGAGGATGGTTTCTATCCTATCTTCAATATTTAGGTCTTCTAGTTCTTCTCAGTTCTTTGAGTTCAGGAATATAATGATTTCATTGGCTTCAGTGGGAATTTCTCCCAACTCTCCTTTTATTTTGTCTATGGCCTACCTTCTTCTTAGCACCAGTTCATTTTTCTCAAACATGATTTGCACCATAGGCTAGATTTCATTTATGGATTTGGAGATATCCATCCAAATATTCTCCTTTGCTTCGACAAGTGTCTTGCCCGCCACTGTTTTCTTTTGTAGATTCTGCAATTCCTGCTTGATATTTTCTGATGTTTGTTTCTCCATGGTGTAGTTTTTCTGGTAATAAGACTTGAGCTCCTGAAGGTTATCAACCTCTTTTTTCAGTCTTTTGATTTCTGTTCCTTGTAATTTCATATTTTCCATGGATTTTGCTAGCTCCACAGTTTTCTCCAGATCTGTCAATGGGGTGGCTGATGGAATTTATGATGTGGTGGTCATTGCTACAGTTGTTTTTGTAACTCCTATGAGGGGAACTGCACTCAGGGTAATGACTTCCATAGGTGTGGCATGTTCCTTCTCCTTTACCAATCTCTCCAGCTCATCTTCCATCTCTCTTAACTGTGCATTCTACTCCATGATCAACTTGAGCATTTCATCCTTTTCCGATTCTTTCTCAGCTATCTCCTTTGCCTGTGCATCTTCTGTAGGTGGCAGTTTCAGTTGTTTCCTCAGAGATGCTATGTCATAATTCTTTTTCTTGAGAATCTCCTCAACTGCTTTCACATTAGAAGGATCATACCCAATCTCAAGCACCAATTCTTCTAATGACTTAATTATGTTGTCCTTTGCAAAAGATGATATCTTCTCCAATTTTAACTGAGTCTGAATGTTGTTAAGAGAAACCTGTAACTTAGCAGCAGAAGTAGAATCATTTTCCAATGTAGAGAAAACCATTTCTCTCGTCTGCCTGTGTAGATCCATCTGATCGGCTGGGTGTACATCTATGTTGTTGAACTCAAACTTTTCCCTTTTGTAATCAGTTATTGCTTTTGGATCAGGCACTTGTGCCTACAAAAAGGCCATGTGCATTCTTCCTTTCTTTGTGTCAAAAGATGATAACAGTCTGTGTTGTGCCATGGACATTTGATTCCAAAACTGAGCATATGTGTTGTTGGTCAACATCTGATTCTTCTTCTTGATCATATCATATTTCTAAAAAATACTCAACTTAGCACTTCCTTGATTTGGCTGGCTTATTAATGAAGTGTGAGTCTTCTTCTTGGATGAAGAAGTAGACATGATTTGCTGGTCACTTGGGATAAGAGGTGAATGATCATCTTTCATAAATTTTGTGGATTGGGTTTCCTTTTCACTAGTCGTGTCAGTTGTACGACTAGTTTTTGGCCTTTTGGTGTGTATTTGGAAATCCTCAACCGAGACTTCGGTGATTGAAGGAGAAGTATCCTTTCTGGGTCTTTTCTCCTTTGGAACCTGTGGTGTAGCTGTTTGAGAGATAATAATTGGAGGAGATTGTTGTTCTACCTCTTCAAGAGTGTTCACTTCCCACTCTGTTTGATTCACAAACTTCTCTATCTCAGGCTTGGGTGCATGAACATACAGGATATTTTTGTTCTTCACTCTCATCTCTGTGATGATCCCACATGGATCATAGTGCCATAGGAAACTTGTGTCAAACTTATTTTCCTTAAAATTTTTATCTGCCTCCTCCCCGATGGCTCGACTATTTCATATGAAAGATCCTATCTGCCCCTTAATCCTCAGTTGTTGTTTCTTCTTCAGAGACACAAAGTGTATATCATCTAAATTTATCATTTGTCATATATATTCCAGAGAAAATATCCTCACAGACAAATATTTGGGCAACTTGTATGGAGCTAATTCGCACTCGTATACTCTGATTTATGTGTGATTTTGATACAGGTACCAATCTCCCGTCTTTGCGAGGTCCGAAAGGTATAAGATTCTCTGGATCTCTTCATTTATCTTTGGCTCTGGTCTCCCACTAAGAATTCTCACCACTGGATGGTAAAAATGCTCGATGAGCTGTTTGACGTTGAACTCTATGGAGTTCGTTCTGAGAAACAAAGTCCAAGATGTTACCACCCGTGGTTTTCCGTCCTTGTCCATTTTCTGCATTAGGAAGGAGAACCTTTCTGCTTGAAAGAAGGTGAACATGTAAGCCAGTATTGAGGAATACCAGAACATGCCCTCTGTGGCGAATTTTGACAGATGATCGTGGATTTTCTTTGCCAGGAAAGTGTTGTAGTCAAATTGGATGGTGGCCTTTTCCTCAACAGATAAAATGGATAGGAAACCCAATACAGGTTCATCCACTCGTTCATCTGAAAAATAGCCAAATAGACAACAAAGTGATGAAATCACTTGGTTTCCCTTTTCTGAGAACATGGAGGAATGGTATGGGGAATTTTTCTTGGGGAGATGAGCATCCCGTGGGAGGAAAAACTCGAAATCCTGGGCTCTTTGAGGAAAAGACAAATTCTGGTACGACTCTGTTAAGATTTCAAGGTTGAATGGGGAGGCGGATTCGGCTCTAGATATCTGCATCATCTAATCAATGGCCTCTGGTGTGATGCATAAAAGAATTTCTCTGGATGAAGAAACTATGGTTCTCTGGTCGGGGAGGTAATGAGCTTGACATTTGAGGGTGAATTCGAGAAAATGATGGACTTGGGTAAAGAGATACAGAGGAATACTGGACTCCCAGAGCCCAATTTCATCACTTTGATCTATGAACGTGTCTTTAAAACATGACTACAACTCTGCAAAATCGAATTCACACCTTGTCTATGAGATTAGATAATCCTTATTGGCTAATGGAATCTGGTCGAGGTTGACTGGAGGTGGGAGGAATGGATTTTCCTTGACCTCTACTTTTTTAGACTTTGGCACCATCGCTGTGAAGGGTACCTGCAATTAAAAAAAAAAAAAAAACGTTAGCGGGTAATGGCTGTGGCTGGTTCGATGACTGGATCGGTGAGGAAAAATGAGTTGTCTGGTGTGCAGAGAGAATGAGCAGTGTGCAAATGGTGGAACAAGGGATATTTTTAAATGAACGGGTATCTGTTGGGCATGGGGGACAGGTCAGCAGGCTAACATATATGTTAACCTGTAGTAAATGGCCACCTGATCATTTGAAGTGTGAGATGGCAGGTAAAGGATGGGTGACAGGTGCGACAGGGTGATGTGGGGGGCATTGATTGAAGAATGACAAGTGTGAAGTGACTTGTGATGGGTGAGCAGGGGGATATGCACTGACGAAGTTATGAGACGAGACCTATAGGGGGAGGTAGTGGGGTGTGACATCATGATGCGGTGGTGGTATGTCAGAAGGGTGGTAAGTGGTACATGGTTTTAGGGTGGAGGGGTTATGA
>SNQJ01S0096533.1:15485-31580 GCA_010110895.2 Picea sitchensis | reverse complement strand
GGTGAATGGACAACGACTGATATTCAATGCGGAGGTTGAAAATGATCGGGGGTCAATCTCCTAAAGTGGTTCTGCAATCCAAACCATTGTTTTGGTGTTGGGGTACATCTTATTATATGGTTTGTTGCGGAGGTCAAAGTGGTGTGGATTAAAACCAGTCTTTGCAAGCTCCACAATACCATTGCAACCATTTACTACATTGTTTTGGTTTCATAAATGTGTTGTGTATGAGGATAATTTTTCAGGAGTGCATTTCAATATGAACCATGGAGTTTCCAATGCTATAAAGAATTTTTTTCTCATGGTGGAAAAAATTTATAGAGGTAAAAATAAAATTTTACAGAGCAAAGAAATAAATGTTTTGTGCTATGGATATAAGAAGGAAAGGAATTATAAAGAAGAAAATGCACGTGAACGGAAGATTTGGATAATTGTTTATCCAAAGTTTTTATAGACGTAAAAGGGGAAGATCAAGGGATATTTTCATAGTTTACCAAAGATGGTTTCCAAGACATGGTTATCAAAACCACGGGAAGCAAACTAGTAAATAGTTTCACGGTAAAATGATAAATATTTATTGGGAAAAACAAGACATGGTTTAGCTTGAATGGAAATGTGGAAATGGAATGTTACAGGTTAAAGAAATATTTGGGAAATATTTTTATCAAAATATTTTATTCCTAAATATTTGAAAATTGATATTTCTCAAGTAGATATGGATAAATAAAATCAGATTTGGAAGAGTGTGAGTGGAATTTCAAAAATCATGTGGCATTCAATGATTTATTTCAAGCACAAAATCAGCCAATCCCAGGCTTTAAGGCATAATATCAATAAGTAAAAGATCACACATCAGATGTCAAGCACAAAATCAGGATTTGAAGAGATTTCTAGGCATAAGATCAGTGGTAAATAGATGAGGTGGCAGCCAATAATATCAAATCAAAACTTTTGGCTCCAGCTCCAACATTCGAGATCTTTTTGCAACCAATTTTAGATTTAGTTTTATTTCATTATTTGATTTTTTCCAAACAATTAGCAATAACTTGATGGTTATTATTTTTTATTATTTAAACATGTATTTTGTAATGAGAAAGGGGGACTTTCATCTAGAGAGGCTATTGGACTGTGTATCAATTTTTCAGAATGTCCTTATGAATTAATAAAAACGTATTGTGCTTTTGGAGGCAAAGATTCATCACAGTGTTGTTCTCAGTTTGTTTTTCCTGTTAATGATTATCTCAATTATTGTTTGTTCTTTCTAGTATTTAGCTGAGAGTAAATGTTTGGAATTCATCGACATTTGATGCTCCATTCATATAGTAAATACTTGTTCAAGTGTTAAGGATTCCATGTTCAGAATTCATCAATATTCGGTGCTCTATCCATGGAGATCTATATCCTTTATGTTTTTTCTTCTAAAGTTACATTAAGAACTCACCCTTTGTTAGGTGCTCTTAGTGTAATGAGTTTTCCTTTCCTCTTTTTTGTGGCCATCCAAATATTGATCATTTACTGAAAAACAATACTTACTTTTCCTTTTCTTTCTAAGAGTACACCACCAACTATTGACTCGATATTTTTAAGTTTAGGATTTGACCCCATTACCCAACGGTTCCCTTCTCTTGTTTGTCCTACCAACCCTTTTAAAACAAAAACAAAACTTGTCCTATTGCACAATTTGACCTTTGTGTGCTCATTGCTAAATCTTTTTGAGTATTTTCAGTGTTTACCTATTTGAGAGAGCCATCTCTTGTTGTATAGGTCAAAATACAACCTAAAGTTGGTTTGAGGTTACCTTGGGGTTTCTTTGATACATCCAAAAGAAATTACCAAGTGCTAACAAGACCCATATGGGAATGAACCCTTACTTCTTCTAGTTCGTTAAATAAAGGAAGAGGAACTTACCGAAGGTAAGTTATATCGAGCATGTGTTACCCTCATCGAGCTCGTTAAATGAAAAAGATGTACTCATCTATCTGGGTGGGGGGGAATTGAAGGAAGTGGGTCAAGGTTTTGGGAATTCTTTATGGCATCTATTGTTTCCCTTTAACATGGCACATGTTTGCATCTCATCTTACAGTTGGGTAATCTGCTTGTCTCTAATTGGGAATATTTTCTCCCTTATTCCTTTGTGTGGTACCATATTCTAATATACATTATCCTCACCAAATTTTAACCAATGTCTATCTAGGCCCTGAAGTTGCATCGTTGAGTCATCTCCTTCCATCAAGAGGATCATAATGAGGTGAACATATTGAATAATGATTTGGAAACACTTATTCATCCACAAACACCCTTGATAAACCCAGATAATAAAAAAATTAGCACGCCAGACATTTCCCCTTTATCTTGAAAGTGGGAACCTTCGTCAAATAAGCAAGGTATATTCCTTCAAAGAAAAAAACTCATATAATTGTACAAGATACATTATCCTCATATGGTACTAGTACTTGATTATTGTATAGTTTGGTTATAAATCATTTAATCAATCGACAATTCTTAAATCATGGTTAATGAAATTTTTTTGTGACATCTTCCCTTTCAATTCCTGCAAAAATTCAACCTAAGGATCCTTAACATCATCCATAATGAATTCTTTATTTGTTGACTCCATAGTTGTGGGTATCTCTAGCTTCCTTCTACTCTCCCCCTTTATCACCTAACTACTTCAAGCATGAACTTTCACCATGGATATATCTTGGTTTATACACCTTTGTTGATACACTAGCTTTATGTCTAGATCGACTTGTTGTAATGGCTAAAATTGGGAAATGTTATCTTATAATTTTAGCACACCACCTTTTTTCTTTAGAACATCCTGCAAATGATAGTAGAAGAGTTAAATAAATAAGCATTAAAATGGATAAATCCCATCCTTTGTAACCAAAATTCCATTAAATGTGTGTAGGTGGAGTCCACTATTCATCTCACATGTAGACAAATCTAGAGAAAAAGTGCATAGATTCAATTTATTCCCCAAAAATTTCCTTTAAATCCCAAATTCCATGCATTGACAATATTTCTTGTTAATCAAATCACCCAACCCAATTCCACCCTAACACCACCCTATCCCTATGATGAAACTTCACCCTTAATGGCACAACCTACACTAAGATGAAACTTGTAATTGTCATGGCTACAATTTTGTTTCTCGCTCACTCCTCACTTAGGTTTCAACTTGGTTTCTACTCAGGATTCATCCCAATTCATACTTAAGACTTCAATGAAAAATATTGACTCAAGGTTGCATGGTTGTGTAAAATAAACATAGTTTCAATTCATATCTTCTAAACCACCCCCACCCCGATCACAAAGGTGTGGCATTCCCTTAAACAAAAACACAAAAAAACATTGACTTTGGTTGAAAATGTTTGAAATGTAAGACTAAAATACATGAACCTAAAATCTAAGGGATTACACTAAAATAAATATATGCAACATAACAAATGGAAAAATGACATGTACATACTCCTCTTTGTAGGAGTGGATCAATTTTCAATGTTGGGTAGAGGAGATGAGTTTCAAACAAGCACCATTCACACATCCCTCCAATAGTGTTGTTTGATTATCTCTCTTTTACTTATTGGGCTGACCCAAGTTCATATCTAAATAGGATTCCAACAAAACCCTCTAAAACTATCGGCCCTCCTGGTAAACTAGAAGGCAACACATCACACAGAGTGCACTTCATAGTCTCACCCGAGATATCTCTATGGGTGACTGCAATTCTCAAGTTCTTGCAGTCTAGGAATGAGTGGGATCTAGGATTGTATTTTATCTTCTTCATGCATTCATCCGGTTATTCATTACTCTTCCTAGTATTCATTCATCTTTTAGGCATATGCATGCATTCTAATACATCTCATTAATCATTCATTTATAAGATAACCATTAACAGAAAAAACATGCAAGAAACATTACAGATAACACATGTTTTACCATGGTTCACCCCCTCCTGGGATATGTCCACAAAGATTTGGCTTCTCTTCTCTTTTATTTAGTTCTCTGCAAAATATGGCACTACACGCACTACATCTCCCATCATACAATCATGAAAAAGGTTCAATGATATATGTGATGTGGACTATATCACACCCGGCTCCTCATCCTCTGATCTAACCCTCAAAACCTGGACTACTTGTCTCTTCTATAGCTCAACAACTTTTACAACAATAGCTTAACTACAATCATTGAACCACAAAACTAGAACAACTATTCAACCCTGACCTAGAACTCCTAGGTTCTTATTTATACTATTTTTCAGGCTTAGAGATGTTACATTATTTATCAAAAACCCTAACCCTAACATTGTTAGGTTTTCCTACTTGCACGCTTTGCATGTTGCTCCTCTTGCATGTTGCTTTTCCTCGCACGTGTTGCTTTTCCTGCCAGTTGTTCTTCTCCAAAATTAGGCCTTTCCTTCCAAAATTAGGTCTTTCCTCAAAATAGGCATGTGCCCAATAGGTCCCCAACATTGACATGTGGCTCGTCCTGAGCCACTTAGGTAGTGTGTGCTCCCTGCACTACCCTATCCAGACTATGGAACTTTTCTGCTAGTTCCTTTCCTTTCTCTCTCATATGCGCAACTTTGTTTGATAGTGCCTCTACTATCTATGATTTTATCTCCTCCTACATTAGTGTTGTGCTCTCCGCTTGTGCATGTTCTCTACTTGTATTCTCTTCCTCCAACCGCACGATCATTTGTGTTTCTTGTTCTTGGAGGGGTTCTAATTTCTCTTGTATTTCTTTCTTCTATGTTTGCACTGCTTTAATCTATCTGCAACTTCTTCATGTCTTGAGTGCCCTTCAAGAAATTTGTGATGCTCAATGCCTTATGCCTTTGTTTGAGATATTTTATGGAAACATTGATTGTCTCCTCTTCTTGGTCCCACTATTGGACCTTCTCGTATTCTTCCAGCGTTGTCCATAATTGCATGCCTTTGTCGAATGGTTCTTCTGCTACCCTTGCTTGGTTATCCATATCAGTTATTTGGAGTGAAGACTCTTTTTTTCTCTATTATCGGACCTCGAGAGGAGTCGTAGGTTTAATCATTTCCTTGAGCTCCTTAATCTCTTGTTTTAATTGATCAATTTTTTTTGCAATGAGGTTGATCTTCTCATCTACGCTTCTCTCTGCAACTTGTGCATTGTTTGGGATGTGATTGTAAGCCACTACCAATCCCTATTCTATAGTATTCATGGATTATTTCTCCTCCTCCTTCTCTTCGGTTAGTTGGTTGCATTTGATTTAAAGCATTTTTGTGACTCGTATACACACCTCCAAGTTTGTTGCATCCGCGCGGGCCCTGGAATACACTTCTTACATGACACTGGCTTGGATTTTGTATAATTCCTTGATGGGTATTTGTGACATGACCATTTTTACTTGTTCCACATCCTCAAGGGTTCTCTACGTAGTCTCCTGGTCGAATCTAATCATTTGATGCATTACCAAAAATGCATCTCTTTCCTGGACTACAAACTACACTATCTCTTCTCCTCCTTTTTGTGCAGGCGGCCGCCATGTCCTTTCCTATTGTTTCGTGGTGGCATATGATCCATCTTGGCTCCATAGATGTTATATGTTCTCATGGACCTCTAGGATATTTTCCATTATTTCTTCCTACTACACTTCTACAATTCTGACCACTTCTTCACCCATGTCTTGGACCTTATCCGCAACTAGCTCTGCATCATCCTCCATCAGGGTGATGCCTGGGTCCTCTGTTTCATATTTGTTTTTCTTGTGTGCTTATTTTTGTTGTGTGAGATTCCTTGTTGTCTGTGAGGGTTGTGTCCCACTTGGCATACTCTAGTTTCTTTCTTCTCCATCCTATGAAGTATCCTTATTTCCAGTCTGTGGTCGAATTCCTGTCCTTGTTGATGTTGGTGTCCTCCTTGGCCTTTTTGGTACTGTGTTTCTCTCAATTGGTTGAGTCCACATTGTAGTCGTTCTAGCATTATCAGTCGAGCTACTTGTTCTCACTGATGAGCCTGCTTGTTCTCACTGATGAGCCTGCTTTGGCCTTGTCTTTAGGTCTATAGGACTACGTCGTGCATGTCCTCATGGTTGGTTTTTCTACTGGTAGTTGTCACTATGCAAACCAGTCTTTGATTATCCAATCCACTTTCTCTCTAGTGACGCAGTAATGCATCTCTAGCCATGCCTTCTTTGGATCCATGGCAGCTTGGATCCATACATGATTCCTGGATGCCTTGAACTTGGATATCCCATATGTATCCTGCATTACCTCCATCGGTATGTGCCACACATTCATTGTGCATTGTTGTATCTCTTCTAGCAGCATTGCAAAAACAATGTTATTTTCCTGCTGCGGCTTGTTGTCCTTTTCCTTCCAGAGGGACTCGTATCTGGTCGCATAACACTTCCCCGTCCTGTCCAAAAATGATAAAATTTTTGGCTCCTTCCACCCTTCCAAAGTTATCAGGATGATCGTCATGAGTAATTGAAGTTGGTTCCATTGTCCTATGTGTCTCTACAGTCTATTAAGAACTAGTTCAGCAGGTATGGTGCCCAGATGAACATAACCCCCTTCGAGCACTCCATGGCTACTGCAATAATTCTGTTTGGCACTTCCTCTCTACAAAATTTCATCAATAGTTTCCAAGCCATCATCTTGCTAGGGAACCTTGTCGCGTTGTCATTAATGTCCTTTATGACAATTCCTCTATTCCCCCGAGTAGTGTCGAACTGTGCTTTGACCTGCTCTATTATTTCTTTCTCATGCACCTTGTTATCTAGGTATTCCTCAGGTCATGCATCGACTATGGACAGTCTTGTGATCTTGGAAATCAATGCCACATCTATTTGTATCAGCCTATCCATCCATAAGATGCCTCCATGGATGTGGGTGACTAGTTGCTTCAAACAGAGCCTAACATTTTTACATGCCCAAAATGCGGTATGTCTAATAGGTTCATAATGCCCGAGTTGTATAGCCTAGTTATCCACTGTGCGGGATCTAGTATGGGTTTTCCTAGGGGTCCAATTTCCCCTCTATTTATGAGATAAATATCCTTGGCCAAATCTAGAAATTTGGCCGCAATGTGCACATCATGGTCGGTGTACCTAAGCTTAGGTACCTTTCCCAACACATCATCAACAACAATGATTGTGTCTGGGAGATAGGGAAATGTAATCTCAATGGCGTCCTGCGCCTTCCTTTATGTCTTGCAACATATGTTCCTGCCTCTGTTGTGTCTGGTTCCTCTTCTTCCCTTTTGGACTTTGGTCACTCAGTGATGTCTTCGAACAAAACCTCCTCGTGTTCATGGGACTAGTGTGGTCCCATTGTTTCATCAAGCTTCACAGGAGTCTCAGGGTTAGGGTTTGAAACACCATTCTGGGCCCTAGAGCTCTACCCTATTTCTCCTTGCTACGTTGTGGAGGTCTCTTTCTCAACCCGAGTCGGGCTGATTGATTAGGTGTCTGAGATGGTAACATCCTCTAGCTCGACCATGTTCTTGCGTTGTTGCATTCTTTGCTTATACCTTTGGCCCTATCGCATAACTTGGATGTACTAGCCTGGCAAAACAAACTTTGGTGGAGTCATTCTCTCTCAAATCCACACACTTTCTTGCTTTTGCGTAAATTTCTAGCTAGGGAACGCACTCTATTTCTCGCTCTGTGCTCAAAAATCACTAAGTGTTGAATAAACGCATGCTTTCTACCTTTTATAGACCTAATCATATTCATTTTCCACTTTTCTCATGCATTTGCATTGACTCTAATTTTTCCTGCATGTTGTCTTCTGATGTTTGTCATGGTAATTACTATACGCAACCTTTTTCCAGAGTTTATTATGGTTCATCCAACTTCTGTGTCTTTTTGTGTTTTTCTCCCGTTTTCCATTTTTGTATTTCTTTTTCCATCTTTTTCTCCTTTTTGTTTATTTTTCTCATTTTTTTGTCCTAACTTCTACTATAGTACACTATATACATGTCTTTCTCATTGTGTTGTAACTTCTAAGGATTAGGAGGTCGATTGTCCCTATACATCTTCAGTCGACTCTCGTTGATCATTCCTTTCATTTTTTTTCCTCCCAAGTACTTTAGTTGTACAGATCCCTCATATGTGACAGTCTTTAATTCATATGGCCCGATCCAATGCATTCTAAACTTACCAGGATGTTGAAAACATTTTTTGTCATAGAGATGGACTAGGCCTCCCTCCTTAAAAATATTCTTCTTAATATGTATGTCATGTCAGTCTTTGTCTCTCGATTTTTGCACTTCTTGGTGAAATACTGCAAGAATTATGTCCTCTTCCATCTCCATTAGTTTATTCAACCACTCCTTTACTACACCTCTTTTTGTCATGTTGGTAATTGTTGCTACGCACAGGCTGGGTACCAAAAATTCCAATGGAATTATTTCTTCCATCCCATACACCAACCTAAATGGTGTTTGTCCTGTCAAGTTATTACATGTGGTCATGTATTCCCATAGTACTTTTGTTATTTTCAAGTCCCAATCATCCATGTTGACATTGCAGATATTTGTCATAGAATTCTCCAAGATCTTATTGAAGGCTTCTACTATTCCATTTTCTTGAGGATGGTATGGTGTACTCTTCTGTTCATAAACTTCAAAATCCTCAGTCATAGCCCTGATGGTATTATTGATAAAATGAGTGCCCTGGTCACTCATCAAAATCTTTGGACATCCAAATCTGGTGATCACTTGCTCAAATAAGAAGTGTGTTGTTGTCTTTTCACTGCAATTTTTTATCGGTGTTTCTTCTACCTATCTTGTCAAGTATTTAAACACAGTAATGATATATCTAGCCCCTGATATTTTTTATGGTGGATTGATTGGTCCCACAAAGTCTATTTCCAATTTTTCAAATACCTACAGAGTCACTTGTAGTCTGAGAGGCATCTCATCTCTTATGTTGGGTTTTCCAACCCTCTGACAGACATCACATTTCTAGAAATATTCCTTGGCATCTCTATGGATTGTTGGCCACCATAATCCTGTGAACAATACATTCTGTGTGGTATATTTTCCTACATAGTTTCCTCTAGCTATACCTTCATGAGCTTCTACCAAAATTATGGGCCTTTCATGTTCCAATACACATCTTCTCAAAATACTATCTGTGCCCATCTTATATAAGTGTCCTGCAATAAGTTGATAGTCTGCAGCTATGACTACCTGATTTTTCTTCTGCACAGTGCTAAAATCTTGTGGTGAAACCCTTGTACTTAGGTATTCAATAATATCAGTGAAGTATTCATCAGCTACTTGTATTGAAAATATTTGTGCATCAAGGAAGTTGTCTACCAAATTGGTAGGTTCTTCTCCATTAGTTACCCTTGACAAGTAATCAAGTGTTGCATTAAGCTTCCCTGGGTTGACTATCACTTCGAAATCAAATTCTTGGAATAAAAATAGCCATCTATAGATCCTCCCCCCAACACTAGCTTGTTGACTAGGTATGTAAGGGTAGAATGATATGTGAACATATTAAAGTGTTTACCCAGTAAATAATGCCTGAATTTTTTAAGTGCATATACCATGGCTAGGCCTTCTCTTTCTGTGGTGTTGTAGGTATGCTTTGATTCTAACAATTTTTTGCTTGCAAAGGATATAGGATGGTCTAAGTCCCCTACTCCTAGTTGCACCATAATTTCTCCAATTTCTATGGTTGATGCATCTACATGCACATGAAATGTATTTTCCCAATCTAGGAATACTGGGATAGGTGTTGTGACCATGTTTTCTTTTAAGGTGTCCAAACCTTGTTGACAGTCCTAATTCCACTTGAATCCGATTTCCTTCTTTAACAATTTTTCCATTGGTGTAGTAATCTACGCATACCCCTTTATAAATTTTATGTAATAGCTTGTATGTCCCAGTGTTTCTCTCAACTGGCACACTGACTTTGGTGGTGGTAAATTGACAATGACTGCAATCTTAGCAGGATCCACTAGTAAACCTTGTTTACACACTATATGTCCCAAAAATATTCCAAAAGGTGTCCCAAAAATTCATTTCTTGATGTTCAATGATATTTGGCATTGCTTGCATCTTTCCAACATTAGCCTTAACATTTATACATGATCCTTTAACAAACTATATACAGTCCAGTCATCTAGATACACTTCTAAAAATTGATGTATGAATTCCTTAAAAGAAGTTATGACCACTCTTGAAAATATGGTTGGTACATTCTTCAACCCAAATCGCATGATTGTGTATTGATAGGATCCCCATTCTGTAGAAAAAGTAGTCTTATACCCATCCTCCGGAGCTATTTTGATCTGATAGTAACCTAAGAATCCATATGTAAATGAATATACTTCCTGGTCTCCCACATTCTCTAAGACTTCATCTATAAAAGGGGTAGGGAAAGGGTCATGTAAGAAATCACCATTAAGTTTCCTCAGATATAAACAGATCCTTATCCCCCCTTGTTTATTTTCTTGGACTACCATCGGGCTTATCCATTCAGATTCCTCTATTGGTTCTATGATGCTAACTTCCAACATTCTGTCAATTTATTCTTTCACTTTCTTCTTATATATTAGATTCAGTCTGTAAGGTCTCTTCCTGATAGGTCTTGCCTAAGTTTTGAGAGGTATCTTCATCTCTCCTAGATCTCCTGATGTACCTTTCATCTCTGTAAAATTTGTTGGGAACGGGTCATTATATTCGCGCAATAACTATGTTATTATTTCTACTGTTTGTTCATCCCAATAGTCTCCAATACTTTCCATTTTTGGACTGTTACTAGTCCCAATGTTGACTTTCCTCACTTTTATTGGCATCAAATACTTCTGACTCCAGAGACGGACCGTCGGCCACCTCTCTTTCTCCTTCAATTTATGTAATATGAATATTGCATGGATCATCCTCATCCGGTGCTTCCTCTTCAACATGATAGCATGACAATAGTTCTTTGATTGTCTGCCTATTCTGTTGTTGATATTTTGTCATCAGTTCAACCTCTAGTTCATCAATAAATATCACTCCTCTTATATGCTTCAGTGTTGAATCAATGTTGAGGTTTTCATGTTTAAATGAGAAGGTTACTACAAAGTTCCATTGTAAGGTTGTACATTCTGTAGCACTTATGCGCATCTCCTAGTCTACATACCAGTTCTCTAGGATTCCTTCCAATGTATGGATGAAGTGATGAGACCATTATTCTGGTTGTGTCATCCTCCATTGTGTTTTTCACTTCTCCAAATGTTCTATTGGTGTCCCTTTCCCATCGCACCTCTACATTTTATTTCTCCCATGTTCTGCACCAAATCTAATGCGCAGTAATCACTTACATTGGTACCAATCCTGAATTGTTTCTTTGTGCATGCCATACCATAGTCTAGGTGTGGCCTTGAGTGAAATATCTAGGGCTAAGATCCTCTGATTTTATAACACTTATTCTTCATATTTTGTCGGATATTCCTCTAAGTCATTTGCCCCATGGAAACTAGGAGGTTCTCTTACCTCTATAACAACCCATCTTACTGCGTAGTCTATTCTTGTGCACCTTCTTGTGGAAACTTCATGTAATCATTGTTGCCAATTCTCCAAACATGTATCTAAGTCAGAAGCACCTAATGTGATACTTCTCTAGCTGAGCACCCCATCTGTAGTTGGTTTCACATAGTCTTCTTCATGCACAGTGGTTCTGTACAACTAGTTTATTTCCTCCAGATATAAGCAAGTGGGTTCTACAAACCTTTCTCCTTATGAAGGGTATAATGGCATAATTACTCTATATTTAATTGATTCAAACGTCATTTTCCTTGTCTCTAGGTTAATTATGGATTGGTTATCAAATTCTCAATCCAGTCCAAGCAATGTTGGATAAGATTTTGTGCCATCTACTATCTCTATTACTTAGAAATCTACCATAGTGCACACTCCATCCAAATCTACTGTCACCCCTTTAAGCCTTCCAATTGGTAACACTCTGTGTTGATTTTCTAGTTTCAACTGGATAGGTGAATAGCCTAGTGTGGGTTCTCCCATGCACTGCCATGTCTTCTTAGGTAAAAAATTTACTTATGAGCCCAATTCCAGTATAATATCACCCATATTGAAATCCCCAATATTAGCATTTAGTCTGAATTCCATGCCTTCTTGTATGGAGATGATTGATTGTTTTCTGCTCTAATTTTCCTTCTACCTTTGTGTTACATATTTCTAGAATATTTTTCAAGATCTTGATAGATGATGGATCCTTTAATAACTTAATGCAGGATTTCTAATTTTTTTTTATGTTACTTACTTTCTCTAAAGGTTGTGCTTCACTAGTGTGGTCCATTGAGGAGGGAATTTTGTACATTGCTACATTCTGAGTGTGTTGCACAGTTGATGTAGACACAACATTTTGGTTGAGAAACTCTTGTCTTTCCTCCTTGAGTGTTTCCTTTTCTTTTCATGCATCAAAATGCTTCGGTGGTTCGGTATTCTTCTTCACCCATTGGTGTTGCGCTAGATATTGTCTTACTACATCGACTCTTGTCTTGGCTCCTCCTAGCGTAACTATGTTGATGTTTCTTCCATCATCCCTGGATTCTATAGAAATCCATTGTACATTCTAGTTGTTCTAGTTCCTCTTTTCTTAGATATTTCCCAAGAGTGGTGTACAATATTTTGTATCATGGTCTGTTGCGCGACAGTACATACATGTCGTTGGTGGAAGTGGAAAATCCCTTGCATAATTTTCTGGTTGTTGGAATTTATGACACAGTATTGGGCCTCTACCTCTTCCATATCCTCCTCTACCTCATCCTCCACCTCTATATCCCGCTCGGTCTCCTCGCGGTGTGTTGTACTGAGGTACCTGGTTGTACTATGCGGGGTTATATTGTGGTTGTGCATTATTGTATTGTGGTTGTGCGTTGTTATACTATTTCTACACATTGTTATATGGAGGTGTTACTTGTTTGAAATGAGGTGCAGCTTTCCCTATCATCATTTCTACTTTCACCCTATAAGTATCTGAAGTTCTTTTTCTCATCATCTCCATTTTCCTACAATATTTATCATCATGACCCATTGATTTGCAAAAATTTCAATACGAACTTTTGGGTACTGTCTAGTACTTCTACATCATTGGACAATGATATGGATCATACCCATGCGTTTTATAGATCTCACACCATGGTCCTCATGTTGGAAAAGGGTTTGGTACTCTTATTTCCATGTATTGCGTGAAAGTTGGACATTCATTCTTATGGTGCCCTTGTGTCCTGCATGTGGTACACCAAACAACTTCTCTTTTCTCTTTTCCCTTATTCTGGTTAAGTTGAAATGTTAGGTTCTTCAAATCCTCCTTCTGCTCCTCTATTGTTGGATCTGACTTTTGATACTGGTTCTCTTCTAGATGTAAGGCTGCCTACAAAGCCTCTACATGAGTTTGGAACTTTTGTTGTCTTAATGGGTATTTCAAATGTTGTAACAGTGAGTTCACAAATAAGTGTCTATGTTGCATGTTAGTCATTGCATACTTCAACTTACCTTTGAGATGCTTAAACCATTCATCAATCTGCCACACATAATCACCTAGTTTTTTCCTGATTTCAATCATCTCATTCATGTACTGGTCCTTTGAGATAGGATTCTGAAATTTGTTTATCAATATCCTTTTCACGTCTGTAATAGTCCTTGTTACTCTTGGTGGACTGTTTGCATCTAGGCTCATATACCAATCCAGTGCGCAGTCTCTTAGCATGATATATAATTGTGCACGTTTTGTATTATCATATGTGATCTTCTTTGCTTCCCAGATCTTCTCACAAATGAATAAGTTCTTTTGAGGGTCCTCTGATGCATCTCCTCGAAATTCTGGTAACCTAATCGTGGGACCATGTCCTTCCATTCTAAACTTTGTTGAACTACTACCTCTGTGCAGTGTAGATACTTGATTCTTACTTCTTGAACTATCTCCTCCAGTTGATGCGCTTTGACTAGATCCTTTTCCTATCATTCCTCTGCCACTAAAATTTGGTTGTCTATACGTTGTGTTCTTTCTAGCATACTAGTCGCACATGGGGTTATGGGTTCCACACTGACAGTGACTTGGATTGGAGTTCTTCCTTTTGTTCCTGCCCTTGGACCTCATGTTTTCCTTTCATATGTTGCACGTAGGATTTCCTCAATCTGCTCCACAACCCAGAGATCCTCTACCTCTTCTTCATCACTTTCCAAGCCCTCTCTATCAGCTATGGTTCTCTTATTATTATTCATCTTATATGGGTAGGGTTATTCATTCTGTGTCTTTCCAGTTGTTTCCATTATTTGCTTTATCTGGTCTTCATCCATCATGATTGGGTTCATGGCCTCCTTATTCTTTCCCTTATCCATTTCTTCCTCCATTTCTCCACCTCTTTTCAGTGCTTCTCCCCTTCCCCCATGCACACAGGGAAGTTTAGTTGTCTGATTCCATGGTCATCACACCGTTGTTATATAATAAAATATTGTTTGAAGTATACAATGATCTGATATACCTACCTCTTGGTCCTTTTAGAAAATCCTACTTTGTTACGATGTAAGACTTCAAGGTATCTATTGCAAATTCAGTGATAAACCCTGCAACAATAATGTCTAACTAGAAATATATTGCGCGCATAAACTTGTTGTAACTGCACGATCTCCACAGGATTCCACTTCAGTTTTCTTATACGATTTGTTGGGTGGTTGTATTTTAACCTCAATAGTCACTCCTGCAACAAATGTGGGAAATCATAGAAAAATACCTCATGCAAGTCACTAAATACATATTTGTTAACATATTTGTGTGGTGTTAACTTAGGTTTTTTGTTATCCTTCTACGCAAACTCAAGTTCCTTTTTTTTAAACCATCTTTCAATCTCCACCTTTGTTGTATTCCATGGCCTAAACATCCCCTTCTATACTTTCATTCTTTGTGTGATTCTTCCACGGATCCTTTCCACTCAATCATATGCAGTTCCAGCCGGAAAAAAAAAACATTTCTTGGTTTGATTATCTCTCTTTTACTTCTTGGGCTGACCTGGGTTCATATCTAAATAGGTTTCCAACAAAACCCTCTAAAACTATCGACCCTCCTGGTAAACCAAAAGGAAACACATCACACAGAGTGCACTGCACAGTCTCACCCGAGATAGCTCTATGGGTGACTGCAATTCTCAAGTTCTTGCAGTCTATGAATGATTGGGGATCTAGTATTGTGTTTTATCTTCTTCATGCATTCATCTGGTTATTCCTTCAACTCTTCCTAGGAATCATTCAGCTTTTAGGCACATTCATTGATTTTAATACATCTCATTAATCATTAATCTATAAGATAACCATTAACAGAAATTAAAGATGCAAGAAACATTACAGATAACACATGTTTTACCATGGTTCACCCCCTTCTGGGATACGTCCGCAAATATTTGGCTTATTTTCTCTTTTATTTAGTTCTCTGCAAAATATGGTGATGCGCACACTACATCTCTCATCATACAATCATGAAAAAGGTTCAATGACCTCTGTGAGGCGGACTAAATCACACCAAGCTCCTCAATCTGTGATCTAACCTTCAAAACCTAGCCTACTTGTCTCTTCTATATCTCAATATATTTTACACCAATAGATTAACTACAATCATTGAACCACAAAACCAAAACAACTATTGGACCCCAACCTGGACCTCCTAGGTTCATATTTATAGTATTTTGCAAGATTATAGCAATTAAATTATTTATTAAAAACCCTAACCCTAACATGGTTAGGTATTCCTTCTTGCGCACCTTGCATGTTTCTCCTCTTGCATGCTTCTTTTCCTCGCACATGTTGCTTTTCCTGCCAGTTGTTCTTCTCCAAGATTAGGCCTTTCCTTCCAAAATGAGGTCTTTCCTCAAAATAGGCTTGTGCCCGACAAATAGTTTATCATCTATATGGAATAATTTAATATATCCTTAGACTTTGATATCTACAACCATAAAATATCCCAACTAGTGCATATGCAACTTAACTAGATGTTTTAGAAGCTTGATGTCATATAGCATAACCATATCCCTATTACAGAATATTTCCCCTACAGACAGGGGAAATCTCCCTTGTATATCTAGACCCCTATTGACCAAG